>OX940799.1:64531152-64748220 GCA_954870605.1 Acer campestre
TAAAGCTTATTAGCTCTTGCAGTATTTATCATTATCCTGCCTCTTTATGTCCTTGCACATTAGGGACGCAGGTATTCTAAGGAAATGACTTTATAACAATGAAGACATCAGTAACACTCAGCTATTCTTTTGCTACTTACATCAAAGTCATATCAAGCATTGCCATTGATTAACTGACAGAAAAGATGAGTTTCCATGATTATAAACAATATTTATTTGTTTGATAGGACCACCATTCAAAACAAATCCTGAGGTCTATCCAACAGTATGATTCTCCTGAATTGTTTTCAGCATTTTAGCCACAAAACGCGATGAATTTGTAATAACAGAAAGAGTAAATGTTACCTCATAGCAATATGCCGTAATCTTCGCGCACCAATCATGGATTTAAACTGAAACATTGTGACAAAAGGGATATTAAGACACCATAAGAATTGTAGAAAAGAAGTAGAATAATGATCCCAAATTGTGTTCTAAAAAATAAGTGATAACTACAGTCATGCAATCAATGAGGCAACCCTTTTGGAATCCAAATTCAATGCTAGTAAAATGAGTGATGTAGAAATTAAAAAGAAGAAAAAACCTTGAAGGGTAAGTGACTTCAACATCAGTAACCTCTCTGGAAATCGATTTCAAGAATATCTCAGACAAAATTGTTCAAAATTGTACTTTGTTTTCGTGCTGGAATTACTTTGTTATTTTAGGGAAGTGAGAAGCTTCTTCAATTAGTCTCTGACCATTCACAGATTCGGAACTTGGCTGTTTCTTATGCGAAGAAGAGTGAAAGTGATCATAATAACAAAAAGCATGAAAGTAAAAATTTGCAAGGTTTGCCATTGGTAAGTTCATTTATGCTTTTCTGAGACTCATCGAGATTTATGTATGATCAAATTGAAATCAACCTTAAGACATATATTTTACGTACAAGCATAATGTTTTGTTATTTATACAATAAACAGGTGCTGCAGCCATCAAAAGAACTTGATCAATTCGTTCGCCATGGATACAAAGACGAAGGACTCAGTAAATGTGCGATTTCAGATATTTGCAAGAAGTTCGATTTGTATACGAATGTAATAATTTGTTAGAGTTAGTTAAGAGATTCCTTGTGCTAATAAGGTCACATTTTCTATGTCACAAAATGATGATGTAATAGTATTAATGATAACGTAATAATTTGTGAGAGATTCCTTGTGCTGATAAGGTCACGTTTTGTGTGTCACAGAATGATGATGTAATAGTATTAATGATGACATAATTCACGTTTTCTGTGTGTGATTCCTATATTTTACATCTTCAATAATAGAATTCTAATCTCCATTAATGGAGCTTACAAATATATAAAATTATATATATCGAAAACACTAGAACAATATCATGAAGAGTGTTGTGGTTGATCATGAGAAATAAATAAAAATAAACATCCGCTCTCAAGTCTCAAACCACTCTCCGATTTTCACCGACTTTCCCTCAGTGATGGACTTTTTTATTAGTTAGTCCTTTGCTGTGTTTATATGTTAATATTTATATAATTGAACGAGCTGTTTTGATTGATCAAAATCGGATTGTGCTGAAACTGAAATGCAGTTCGATTCCCTTTTTGACTCTTTTTGTATCACTTTAATGGCCAAGATAATAAACAGGTGATCATCCAAGAAATGCAATTGCAAATATAAATTCGTCCACTCCATTGTTGATTATATACAGTCTCACTAATGGAGGAATATGAACTTTGTTGAGATCAAAACAGAAAAAGCACGGATTTGAACAGACATTTATCACATTTACTCATTTGTATACATCCAGGTTGTTGCCACCACGCGAGGTTGAACCTCCTTGGTCACTTCCGACTGTTCTTTTGCTCATATTAGCTCACTGCACTAACCGAACCAATGCTTGAACAACTTCTGACATGGGTGGTCGAAACTCGGGTTCAGGCCAATGTCAGACAGTGCTGGATGCATCAATGTCATGGAGCTGAGGTGTTGCCCATGGAACCAAAGATTGCTCAGTCCTTGACAGATGGTAGAATAACTAAACTTCTCTTATTTTCAGGAATAATAACAATATTTACTGAGATTGCAACATTGTTAAAAAATCGATACTTCACCTATCAAATGGTTTACGTCTAGTCAGAAGCTCCAACATGACAACCCCAAAACTGTAGACATCACTCTTTAAAGTGTATTGACCAGACATGGCAACCTCAGGGGCACTATATCCAGATCCTGCATTATTATTCAACAGCTGCATACAAAAGACTTGCAAGTTTTAGCATGCACCAGAAATAAACTCAAGATGTTGAAACTAGACGAACTCGCATACAAATAAAGGTGGGGGAAAGAAATGTTGTAATCGATTTAAAATTTACCTGATCTGCATTAGTGGCCTGAGTCTGAAAGAAGAGGATTGAGCTCAGAGTCCAGTAATATATTGGCTGACTTAATATTTTTGTCTATAATTGATGGTACCTGAAAATTCCATCCATAAGTAAAGGCAGCTCATTTACAAATGCCATATAGATAACAACTATATGCTTCTAAAGATCAAGTTGATCTAAGGCCTGAACAACCAACTTAATTCCAAACAATGCAGTTGCTGATTATTAAAAAAAAAAAAAAAAACCTACAGAATTGGAATCGTTATTCTCCTAGCATTTGAATATTTGAACAATCCATCCTCTACTATAGGAAATAATTGAATATGCCTAAGTCTAATTTTGATATTCTTTTGGACTACAGTAATAACTAGAAACACGGAGCTTATATATTGAAAGAAAACTGATTATTCATTATCAACTTACTCCAAAGCACGTGCAGTTCCCAGAGCAATCTTCACACGCAAGTTCCATATCAGCGGCTTACTGTATTCATCTGATAGGTGGAGGAAGTCATGCAGCGAACCATTTTTGTGGTACTCATATACTAGATGGTGTTGCCCATGCTCTGAACAATAACCCACCAGCTCCATCACATTTGGGTGATTCAACTGGGATATGTTTGAAACTATCTCTATAAAATCTTCAGACAGTTCACTGGGAAGAACAGATGAATCTATTTTCTTCACAGTATGAACCTATGAACATTGTTGAGAAGCTACAAGTCAAACATTTGAATGTACTTGAGTAATAAAAAATTAAAACAGAAAGTCAATACATTAATTCATGCAAAATTCACAGAATGATATTCAGTAAAGAAATTTAATGTACAAGATGTATAATAATACTTTCTATTCGTTAATATTCAATTTCTTCAGACCTTCCCCTAATCTTTACCTTAATGCTTAATCATGAATGAATATGTTTTTCATCACGTGAAAAAGAAACAAAGAAAAAAAAAAAAGAGAAAACTTAGTCCGGAATATGAATAAAAAAGGATGACAGTCAAGATGAAATTACTTTCTGATCCTCATACTGAAATGACAAATGACAAATGACAATAGATTTAATAGGTGAGAAAAGCACACCTTTCCATCATCCAATTGAGCTCGATAAACACGTCCAAAAGTGCCCTCATCAAGAAGGTTTTCAATGCTGAAACTTCCTGTAGCCATTTGCAGGTCAGCTATTGAATATGATGTCACATTCGTAGGAGCTATAACAGCTTTCTTGACAACAATGGGCTTGTTTGAAAAATCATCTTCACTTGGTGGAGGACATAAATTCATCAAGGCAGAAGTGTCAAACTTCTTTGTGCTGATTGCGCAGGAAGTCTGTACAGATTTCATTTCTGCTCTACAGTGTTATAACAAAGCAAAAATACAAGTCAAAATTATGAGAGAAAGATATTCCTTCAACATGCAAGGAATTCAAGACAAAGAAACAAGCTAGAATGATAACTAATGATGTGGATAACTAATGATTACCTTGTACTTCGCTAGAAGCAAGAGGAGTGAAGGGCTGATTATCAAGTTTTTCTATATCCGAGGATGATTTTTTGGATCTTCTCTTCACCGAAAAGAATGCTACTACTGCCCCAAAAACTAAGATTGAGTTAATTATTCCTGCTATCCCACCAGCTCCTATTCCTGATTTTTTGCTGCCACCACTATCTGATGGGCTGTTATCACCACCAGATTTGGGTTTTCGGTTATTTCTGTTGGCTGGAGGTGGAGGGGTAGGCCCAGAGCTCCACGAGTTACCATCCTTCCTGTCACCAAAATGATTCAAATTATACAGAACTTAAATTTTTAATAATCGTAGCAATTGAAAATATTGCCAAATGCTTACTGCAGATTGATATTTTTCTACTGTTCAGGAACCCAGCCAGTAAAACTGTTATTTCCAACATTCCTGAGAAACATAAAGACAAAAGACAGAAAGAACCATATTTTATGGCACTCATCAGGAAAGGAAAAATATCATATTTCTTTTATATTCTAATTGACATGATGGTTACTCACAGATTATCAAGGGGGAGATTGGCAAGAACATTTAATTGTACCAGTAAACTGGTTGTTCTGCAAGTACCTACACAAGGATGAATAAGACGAATCAGAAGGGACCAAAACAATAAACAATGTATCAATATCAGAGAATAAACTCTCTTCATCACTTACATCAACGTTATACTTGAAAGGGAGCTAAAACTCTCAAGGAGATCACCTGTCAGTATTGAAAGAGAGATCCCTGAACCACATAGCATAAACGTCATTAGGTTATTCAGCAAGACCAACTTGAAGTATTTCACTTGATCTATCACTCAACTAATGAAGAAGATAGAAACTATTTTGAATCAATGGAGGTGCAGTTACAAGTCATATATTTTGAAAATTTTCTGATAGTATGAAAAAGAATCAAATAAAACTAAATATCTCACAATGTAGAGAGAGAAGGAAGCTTTCCAAACATGTCACTCGGTTGTCCCTGTAGCTAATTGTGAACGATATTTCTACATTACAAAGAATTGACAATGAATGAATAACAAATTAAAATAAAAAAGGTCAAGTTTAACCCTATCTATTTGCTGCGTCCAAAACAATTATCTGGAATGCTACTCACAGGTACTTCAAGAGGAGCCATTTGGGAAATGGAATAAGGGACATTGCCGGTAAATCTATTGTTGGCAAAATTTCTGCATCCAAGTGAACAGCAGATGTAAATCACACAGAAACAAAGGCAGAATAATACAACAGAACAGGAAACAAATGGATATATGGAACATACAATCGCTCCAAGTTTGGGGGTAGATTATAAGGAATGTCACCACCAAGATTATTATTGCTCAAATCTCTGCAAGATTTCATTAAAGCACAACATCAAAATAATTATATATTTATATCTACATATACGAATAAACACAAATTGCTTAAATCGTCGAAGATCTATCCTTTATGATTGAAACTAATGATGCATATCGAAGAAAAAAGACAGGAGAAAGTGGAAGACTTTTGATCTTACTGGTTGGCTAAAGCTGTTAAACTTGTAAGAGCGTAACCCAAGCTTCTAGAGAGTCCAAGATTTGATAATTTACTGATAAAAGATAAAGAAGAATAGACACAAAAATTCCGCCGCATAAATAAATATAAAATGATCCCTGCATCCCCTCAGGCTGGCCACTGACAGCAAAATTCCAGGAAAAGTAAAAGGGAAAGAAGATTACAGTTCTGTGACTCGTTGGCCAGAGCAAGTAACCCCTTTCCAAGACTGCCCACATGGGTCATCACCATTTGCATTCCACCCATTTAGCTGACCTGGTGAATTTAAACTGGTGTACATGACTTTTAGAGCAGTAGCTGCATACCAAGCACACAACAAGTACGATAAGTGCATCATTTAACATTAGGAGCACTCTAAATCAAATTAACAGACTATTCCAAAAAATTTCCACACGGATTTCCTGTAAATTATCACGGATGAATGACTCTAGTACAATAGTCTAGCATGGCAGAAAAAGGCACATTAAATTATGTGTAGTCAGGGTTGACATGTCCATGTTAGGAATTTGAAAGGAAGCTCTCAGAGTAGAAAGAATCATTCTCTAGCTATTACAGTTAATGTGGATGAAAGCAAGCTCATAGGTTCAAATTAATTATAGTTGCTTCATTATCAAGAGGCCAGAAAATAAAGGTTGTCCATTGGCCTCTATTTTTCATGAGGATTACAATATTTGAAATCCACATTTATAGAAAACCAGTGTATATATAGGATTTTAGCTTCATGATCCCACAGTGCTCTTTGGCCATTCAAAGGAAGCTGGGTTGGTAGTTCCTAATAAACCCTTGCAAGTAAACGCCTTGAAGTTTTTTATCTTTTGCTTTGGGTTGTGGTTTCATGCTTGCTGCTCCTTTTATAACCCCTAAATATACTTTCAAATTCATCCCTATCGTTTCCACTGCCATAAAGCAGTTAAAAGGGCAGAAGAACGAAATAAGTTTCAAATTAATCTCTATCGTTTCAATAGTCAAGAATGAAATTCATCTGTAAATAAGTTTCAAAATCAAAGGGTAGGTGAGGTTGAACGGTGAGAAAGATTACAAAGTTCTGTAGGTGAAAATCAGAGATATTGGGATAACGAAAATACTCTCAGGAAACTTGGGTGTGAATTTTTGAAGAGCTATGTGTGGCGTGTGCGTTTTATTTATTATTATATTTATCTCATTATTCACACATTAAATCCATCACATCTACTATACCTAATACCTTCAATCAGCAGCCAATTAACACATACAGACATCAAACAAAACAAAAAAAACAGTGAAAATAAACTAAGTGTGGTGTTTTGTGAATATATATCTTGTTAATTGTACTTTAATAGTCTTATGAGTTGTGAATATATATACCAAGTGTTTGTTTGACGAAAAAGAGTGATTGTAGTCTTCTCTAGGTTGACTTGATAATATACCCTTGCATTATTCCATTGGCAATCTTACATAGACATACTACTCTCTAAATTATTTTTATACAAGTGGTTGTTGGGTTGGGCTGCTTGCCTGCTTATAATATAATAGAAGTTGAACAAGAATGCAAAAAACCAATTATAGCTGCTTCTTGATCCAATGCAACAGCCCTTTTGACTTGTGTACAAATGCAGATGGAGGGTTGAGAAATCCAGACACCAAGAAAGAAGAAGAAGACATAGATCATAACTCAACATGACCCCACATTTAATTAATAGCATCTTTATAGTTCATAGTTCATAGTCATGGCAAACTTTGATGAAAAGGGTGGGACATAAGGAGGTTTGTGGAGAGCTCTTTCGAGGAATATTTAGCAGAGCAAGTGGACCACATATGGATCATTGTCAGTAAATCTATTGTTGGCTAAATTTCTGCATCCAAGTGAACGGCCGATGTAAATCACATAGAAACATAAGCAGAATAATACAACAGAACAGGAAACCAATGGATATATGAAACATACAATCGCACCAAGTTTGGGGGTAGATTATAAGGAATGTCACCTCCAAGATTATTATTGCTCAAATCTCTGCAAGATTTCATTAAAGCACAACATCAAAATAACTATATATTTATATCTACATATAAGAATAAACACAAATTGCTTAAATTGTCGAAGATTTATCCTTTATGATTGAAACTAATGATGCATATTGAAGAAAAAAGACAGGAGAAAGTAGAAGACTTTTGATCTTACAGGTTGGTTAATGCTGTTAAACTTTTAAGAGCATAACCCAAGGTTCCAGAGAGTCCAAGATTTGATAATTTACTGATAAAAGATAAAGAAGAATAGACACAAATATTCAGCACTGGTGATGATATTGGAAAGTAAAATGCCAGGAAAATAAAAGGGAAAGAAGATTACAGTTCTGTGACTCGTTGGCCGGAGCAAGTAACCCCTTTCCAAGACTGTCCACATGAGTCATTACCAATTGCAGTCCACCCATTTAGCTGACCTGGTGAATTTTAACTGGTGTACATGACTTGTAGAGCATTAGCTGCATACCAAGCACACAACAGGTATGATAAGTACATCATTTAACATTAGGAGCACTCTAAATCAAATTAACAGACTACCACATGATTTTCCTGTAAATTATCATGTATGAATGACTCTAGTACAATAGTCTAGCATGGCAGAAAAAGGCACATTAAATTATGTGTAGTCAGGGTTGACATGTCCATGTTAGGAATTTGAAAGGAAGTTCTCATCAAACATTCTCAAAGTAGAATGGGTTTATCTAGAGGACTGATTCTCATTCTCCAGCTAATACAGTTAATGCGGATGAAAGCAAGCTCATAGGCTCAAATTAATTATAGTTAGAGGTCAAGAAAATAAAGGTTGTCCATTGGCCTCTATTTTTCATGAGGATTACAATATTTGAAATCCACATTTATAGAAAACCAGTGTATATAGGATTTTAGCTTCAAGATCCAACAGTGCTCTTTGGCCCATTCAAAGGAGATTATTTTTAGTATCAACTGGGTTGGTAGTTCCTAATAAGCCCTTGCAAGTAAAAGCCTTGAAGTTCTTTATCTTTTGCTTTGGGTTGTGGTTTCATGCTTGCTGCTCCTTTAAAAACCCCTAAATATACTTTCAAATATTTCTTTCCTACAGTGCATATTGAACCTTAAGTCTACCAAATCAAATATATAAGAGCTTATCCAATCCCCATAACATGGCTGTTGAGTCATCTCCTCTCCTCAACAATTAACAGTTATTTAAAGAAATCTTCCATTTACACTCAACTCGGCCCGCAACTCGGCCCGCAAGTATTTAATTCAAGTTCAACCCTATATTTCATTGCAGCCTCTCCACATATATATATCTAATTTCAACATCTCATCTCTCACGCAGCAGAGCAGAAGGAGAGCACAAGGTAATTCTTCAACTGTACTGTTTTCTTCTTCAACTGTACTGTTTTCTTTGTTTCATGTATAGATTCAATTCTAACTGTTGAATTGACTGGTACGTAGATGATCAAGTACCTGAAGCCATTGGAGTTGTTTCAGGAAACTCTGAAGAGGACTTATTATATGACACCGGCTGTGTTTCTAGGTTTGAGTGTTACCGATAAGTTTGCGAGCTTGGCGATCTCTGACGATTACTATTTGACCGCACGTACATATGGGTATATGCATAAACTAGTAACTATTTCTTAAATCTTTATGTATTATATTGTATTTAATTATTTATGTTTTTTGTTTTTGTTTTTTTGAATGCAGTTTATTCCACAAAAACGAAACCCTTTTGGATCGGTTGGTAGATAGGGTTCAAAGCATAAAAAAAGATTCTGTAAGTTTTAATTTCTCTGTATCACTTTTGCCTTGCACTTTTGCCTTAATTTCACATATATATATATATATATATGTGTGTGTGTGTCTCATGTCGATTATGTTTTGGTTAAGGATTATGAATTGGAAGGCATAATTGTTGCCAGCAATGCCAGCAATAATCCCGTTGTGAGTTTTCATCGATTCTATTATTCATTCATTCATTCATTCCCTCTCTTATCTTTTTATATTTATTACCTTACTTTTTATCTTCTTAGGCTCCACCCGTGTATATTCATAATCTTATGAACGACCTATGCAAAAACGGAAAGCTTGAAAGTTTAAAGTATACATATTGGAGAGATAACTTTACATCATCTGTATGTGTGTTTGCTTTAGTAATCTTAATTATGTTTATCTCATTTGTCATTGTGTGTAGGTGCAAGAAATCTTGTTATTTTGCAATTCATAATAATTTGCCATTATTTTTGTTATACAAATCACAGTATGCCTTTGTCATTGTGTTGACAGCATGCAGAATATAAATGTGCCCAATTCGAGTCCTTTTTTGGCGGGATGACATTTCCCATTGAGCACCCTAAACAGGACCTCATTGCTGTATCTTCAGCTGTACATATGCTACAGGTAGGTCTTCTCATTCCGTGTGCAATATTTGATTATTTTATTATTATGGGATGCAGTATTTTGTGTTTTAATGTTGGGTGCCGATATTGACACCCATGGTTTTAAAAGGCGGTTTGAGGCGTACACCTTGAGGCGGTGAGGCAGAAAGGCGGCCAGAAAACACCTTGAGGCGTACGCCTCAGAGATGTATTCTGAAACTTAAGCCTCGGAGTTTGAGGCGTACGCCTCTGAGGAGTATTGCCTCGAGGCGTATGAGGCGGATGCCTTGAAATAAACCACGTTTTGGGCCTGTGTTGATGTTTTTTTCGGCTAGGCCTTTAATTTTTGATGTTCAAATTAGTTTTGGCCCATGGTTTTGGCCCTATTAGTAATACAAACTATGAAATGACAATATAATACTCACAAAAAGACTAAAATAACCCTAATTCACAAAAAAAAAAACTGAAATAAGGAAGAGCATATGCTCTTCCTCTTGACAAAGAGAGCGCAGCGGCTGTTTTCATGATAAAATTATTGCATTTTGCTAGTGATTTCATGTAATATATCGTATATTCATATATTATGTACTGTGTTTTCTGTAAATCTGCATTTTCTACAAATCTACTGATTTTTGATGAAATCCGATCAATTTCTGATAAATCGGTTTAATTTTCGACCCCCGAATACGTATGTGTAGCGTAACTAAACTAATACAATATTTTTATTGTTAATATGGTCCCACTGTTTGTATATTGTTAATATGAGGAATAATTCAAGGAATAAGTCATAGAGTCATAGATTTTAACTTTAAGACTTGCTCTAAATTTCTAGTTTGAGATGAGAGGATTCATGGTTTTTAGTCTTGTCTTGTGACTTTGCTTTGTTATTAATTCTCTATATGAACTAAATCATGTTGTGTGTTTTTATTTGGTAGTAATGTTATTGAGTTATTGATATTATGGTATGAATTTCTAGTTTCTTTTATAATTCTTTAATGTTTTATTTTTTTATTTTTTTATTTATTTTTATTAGTTAATTGAGGCTTACGCCTCGTGAGGCGGTGGTCAACTGCCTCGAGGCTCGTTTTCGTCTTTCAAAACCTTGTTGACACCCATAAATATGATAAGCATACCCATATTTTAATAAAAAATTTAATTACAAAAATATCCCAATAGGAATTTATCATTAAGAACAAATTAGTTTAATTAAAAATAAACCAAATATTATGTACACCCATTAATTATACACATATCTTCAACTATATCACTTTATTAAAAAAAAAACTAAACTTAATTAAACCCTACTTATATTTCAAGTATCAAATCTTACATTATCATTAATCTAACTTCTAAGAAAAAGTTTTCATATTTAATACGACCGATACAACCGAAAAAAAATATTAAATAAAAAATGAAAAACCCAAGGATTTTCAACATTGTTAGAATATTTAGTTGGTCTTTATTTTTTACTATGTGTCTATGTGTTTAATTTTTGTTTGGAGTTTTGAATAGATAATATTAAGGAAGCATTTAGTGACTTAAATTGCTTTTGTTGTCTGGTTCGTTATTATATGGATGTGAAATTTAGCAAAAAAATAAATTCTGTTTTATATATGTTTTTCTCAAAAAGAAAAAAAAAAAAAAGATTTAATCAAGGTTGCATGCATTGGGAACTTTAAGCATCGTTGTGAAATCTGTTGTAATAGATATCAGCAACTTGATAGGGTTGAGTTCTCCCCGTTTTCATTTCCCGAAGTAGAGCTTTTCAAAATTTAAGAATTCTCGAGACTGTGTTTTCAAGCCTGGAGAACTTAAGAATTTTATCATTTGTAAAATTGGGTCTCTTAATAACTTAAGAGAGTTTATAAATAAATTGTATTAAAATTAAAACATTCATTTAGGTAAGGGTACTATTGGCATTAAGATTTTAAATTTTAAATTTTAGACATTGGTGTACTTATAAATATATGTGTGCTTATTATATTTATGGGTGTCAATATCCACACCCTTTAATGTTTTATGAGTTTGTTTTGAATCCAAAGGGAAACTACTTAATAAATGGCGAATTAACACTTCTTTTCTTGTTGATAAATTTAACTTTTTTATAAATTGAGCTAATGTAAAACTTGGGTAGGTTTAAAATTTTATTTGTTGATTTGATACAAAATTTTGGCCCTTGTTTAATTTCAAACTCAAGTGTTCAAATTGAGAATATTTTTTGTTTTTTACTTTTTGACACTTTTTCAATTTGTTTTAAAGTCACCTTTGAATTTAAGTCTCACTTGTATTTTTATTTTGACCTTCAACAGACGAGCCTAGATGTTTTTAACATCCTTGTAGATTTAGATGAGGACAAGGAAAGGGAGGATTCCGATGATTCGGATGGAGACGAGGAGAGGGAGGATTCCACTGATTTCAAATGAATGGTAGTGGATTTTGCACAATTACATCTTTATGGATGCATGTAGGTGGATAAAGAGAAATGAACTGTATTGTAATTTAAATTATTTATTGCTATAAGAGCATCTCCAATGCCGTGTCAAATAATTGTGTCAATGCTAAAATTTAGCATAGGGTGTAAAAATCCTCCTCCAATGCAGTGCCAAATGCTGTGCCAAATTTGACATATGCTATATTGTGTGCCAAATTTGGCACATATTGTGTGCCAAATTTGGCACACAGTATAGAATATGTCAAATTTGGCACAGCAATAAATGATCTTTTTTTAATTACAAAAATGTCATTATACATATATTTTAAATGAAATAATAAATGCATTAATAAAATTTTGCATTGAAACATTAAAAGAAATAATGAATGCATTTATGATAAGTGTTTACTTTTATAATTTTAATTAATAAAATAATAATAATAACATTTTAAATAGGATTATGCATTAGAGTACAATGCTAAATTGATGTGCTAAATATAACATTTTACACTTTTTTTGTGCCAAATTTGGCATTGGCATTGACATATGTATTGGAGATGGTCTAAGAGTGCCTTCATTGGATTTGTATTTGATAATGATGAATAAAAATAATTAGGCCTCGTTAGCCGGGTTGGGTTGGATTGGAACGAAATTAATTTCATGTGATTGGAACGAAATATTATTTTGTTGTTCGTGGTTGTTAATCTAATAAAAATTGTTCCTTCGTTTTCTAAGGGTGTACTAATTTAGTCACTAAATTTTGCAAAATAACTAAAATAAAGTAAAATTCTTTACTTTTTGTATTTCTTATTATAATGTTAGGTCTGACTTTTGAAAAGAAAAAAAAAATACCCTTAATAAATATTTAAGAAATTGGGTAAGGCTAGTTGTTTTGTTTTTGACACAAAACAACATATAAAAGGAAAATTACACGGGCATTAAAGGCATATCAGCCATAACAGATCTCCTAACACACGGAGGAAATTCCTCCTTCCAGAATTTGTCCTTATATCTTTCAAAGCATTCTTAGAAGGCCATGCACTATTTGATTCGCCACCCTTGGGATATGATTGATAGGAATGTTTCCCAGGTTCACAATCAAGTTCAAAATGTCATCAAGAATCACACCACAAACTGAGTCTTCGCGGTTTCCTTGATCCAATTCACAACAACTTCCGTGTCAGACTCAATCATACACGGAGCCAAGCTGCATTCTATACTGAATTGAATGGCTATTGTCTCAGCCATTTGAGCATTGTGAAAAGCATCCAAACCTTGAGAGCTAGAGGCTATAACAAAACCAGTAGTCTCTAATAACCATTCCAATACCAATACGACCCCCAACACGATCCACCACGGCATCGCAATTAACCTTGAAATGCCCACTCTCTGGCAGCCTCCAGAGATTCCCCGCTTGATGGCATCGAACAAGAGTGACAACATTGCCAGTATCACAGTTTTGGAACTCTGACAAAAACTTTTTACTCCACTCAAACACCTCCAAAACCTCCTGCCTTGGCATCCCTTGAAGCACTGAGTTACGAAGAGATCACACCCTCCAAACGATAACACAAAACAGCCCCAACTCCTCCCCATTCACCAAAGAAAAGCAATCAAGAATAAGGTCAATTTTTTTTTTTTTTTTTTTTTTGCATAATTACCTTTTACACTGATCCTGCATGGGAGCCAATTCGTATGAGCATATTTCAACTTACGACAATCCCACAACACATGCAAAGATGACTCATTGCGGCTTCTACAGATGGGGCAACGATCCTCCACCGGAACCCCACGACGAGCTAAGTTAGAGATAGCTGGGATCCAGTCATAGTTGGCCTTCCATATGAATATTTTGATTTTTAAGGGAATCCCTAATTTCCACAAAGACTTCCACCAAGGCAAAGCTGGACTGGTAGAATAGGATTAGAATCCAAACCACGACCAATCCAGTAACCACTTTTCATGGTATAATTCATGTTATCCTCAAAGTGTCAAAGTGTCATAAGATAGTATCTTCTGCTCTACCACTACCAATAGGGATTTGAAGTGCAATGCCTTACTAGAGAAATTCCGCTTAATGAGCTAAGTATTCCACCCACCCAACGAGGACATTAACCTCTACACCCTGGCATATTAGGCAGAGAAAGAATTTTGAATGTCGAAGGTCTAGGTATCCATTTGTAGATGTGAATGGGGTTACCAAGCCCTACTCTCCAACTCACACCCTCATCCAGAATTCCTTTTCCCCACATCAGACTGTTCCAAACAAATGAGGAGGAAGCCTTTTTAGATGCTGCCAGAAAATTTATGTTCTTGAAATACTTGAGCATTCTAGAAGCAAGGGACTTGGGATATGATTGATAGGAATGTTTCCCAGGTTCACAATCAAGTTCAAAATGTCATCAAGAATCACACCACAAACTGAGTCTTTGCGGTTTCCTTGATCCAATTCACAACAACTTCCGTGTCAGACTCAATCATACACGGAGCCAAGCTGCATTCTATACTGAATTGAATGGCTATTGTCTCAGCCATTTGAGCATTGTAAAAAGCATCCAAACCTTGAGAGCTAGAGGCTATAACAAAACCAGTAGTCTCTAATAACCATTCCAATACCAATACAACCCCCAACACGATCCACCGCGGCATCGCAATTGACCTTGAAATGCCCACTCTCTGGCAGCCTCCAGAGATTCCCCGCTTGATGGCATCGAACAAGAGTGACAACATTGCCAGTATCACAGTTTTGGAACTCTGACAAAAACTTTTTACTCCACTCAAACACCTCCAAAACCTCCTGCCTTGGCATCCCTTGAAGCACTGAGTTACGAAGAGACCACACCCTCCAAACGGTAACACAAAACAGCCCCAACTCCTCCCCATTCACCAAAGAAAAGCAATCAAGAATAAGGTCAAATTTTTTTTTTTTTTTTTTTTTTTTTTTTTTTTTTTTGCATAATTACCTTTTACACTGATCCTGCATGGGAGCCAATTCGTATGAGCATATTTCAACTTACGACAATCCCACAACACATGCAAAGATGACTCATTGCGGCTTCTACAGATGGGGCAACGATCCTCCACCGGAACCCCACGACGAGCTAAGTTAGAGATAGCTGGGATCCAGTCATAGTTGGCCTTCCATATGAATATTTTGATTTTTAAGGGAATCCCTAATTTCCACAAAGACTTCCACCAAGGCAAAGCTGGACTGGTGAATAGGATTAGAATCCAAACCACGACCAATCCAGTAACCACTTTTCATGGTATAATTCATGTTATCCTCAAAGTGTCAAAGTGTCATAAGATAGTATCTTCTGCTCTACACTACCAATAGGGATTTGAAGTGCAATGCCTTACTAGAGAAATTCCGCTTAATGAGCTAAGTATTCCACCCACCCAACGAGGACATTAACCTCTACACCCTGGCATATTAGGCAGAGAAAGAATTTTGAATGTCGAAGGTCTAGGTATCCATTTGTAGATGTGAATGGGGTTACCAAGCCCTACTCTCCAACTCACACCCTCATCGAGAATTCCTTTTCTCCACATCAGACTGTTCCAAACAAATGAGGAGGAAGCCTTTTTAGATGCTGCCAGAAAATTTATGTTCTTGAAATACTTGAGCATTCTAGAAGCAAGGGACTCGGGATTTCTTAGGATTCTCCAGCACCGTTTGGCCAGGACCCAGGAGGGCTCTGTTGAAAGTCTTTAGGTCCCGAAACCCCAAACCGCCATTTGATTTAGCTTTACAGAGATGCTCCCATGTGCACCAATGTATCTTTCTACTCTTATCGTTACTACCCCACCAAAACCGCACACAAAGATGTTGAATTTCGAAAATTAGACTTTTAGAGAGCTGAAACAGGCTCATGGAGTAGGTAGGAATGGATTGAATCATTGCTTTAATAAGAATTTCTTTCCCACCCACCGATAAAAGGTTGTCCCCCCAACCTTTAATTTTCCCGCAAACTCGATCAATAATTTCTGTAAATAATTTCCTTTTGCTCCTGCCTATGAAGCACAGGATGCCCAAATATCTTTCATGGCAACGATTGCTGCCAATCTCCTAGCCTCATTAACCAAGAAGGAAGGGCTAATACACATGGCTGATTGTTGAAATTAACTACCTCGCATGATGCCTTGGCATAAGAATCTAAAACCTTCCTCATTGTTGTACGGTTCACATCATTAGCCTTAGAGAACAAAAGGTTGTCATCCACGAAGAATAAATGAGAAATCGTCGGCCCACCTCTGCTGCATTTGAACCCGCAACTAAGGAGAGGACAAGGTGGGGACAATTAAAGTGAAGAAAGGATCCAGATCCCTTAAAAGAAAGGGTAATACAATACAACCCAAAAAAGTAACCCAAAATTCAACCCATGTGGCAAATGAGTTGTCATCAGCACACAAATCATGAGGTGATGTGATGAATGATATAACAAGGACACCAAATCATTTGGATTGATTTTTGGATTAAATTTTTTGGTTGACTAGCATTAGTGTAAAGGAAAACCACACAAATCCTCGTAAGTTATTGATTGAGAGGTGGCATTAGCTGCTATGGCATCATACTATGAATCCCAAACCTCAAGGAACATGTTGATTAAGTTATTTTTCCGTGTCTGGTTCACCAATTGTTATCAAGTTGTCAAACATGGTCTTCATTTTTTTTTTTTTAGATATTCATTCATTGATAGTGCCCCATTTTTTGTTGTCTATAGTTCAGAGAAAAGATTAACATCTCCTGCTTCAACAATAGACATGAATATTTTCTCTATTTGTGTTTAACTCCCTTTGAGCTTCTCCAACCCTGCTCTATACCCCACGCCATCTCCAATTTGCAGCCAAAATCCCCTCCAACCCATCGCCAAACACTGCGCCAACTGAGGAAGATGAACAGTGTCACGCAATATATTGCGCAACACTGTTCATCACTGCGCAAACACTGTTCTGTTTTTGTTTTATCCCTCAACTTTTATACAATCACGTTTTGACCCTATAATTTAAAATATATTCTGATTATATCATTTATTAAAAGGTTTTGTTTATTCATAGTTTTACCCTAATCAATTAAATTTATTCCAACTTGGTCCTTTTTATTATTTAATGATTTTGTTTTGATTTATTTATTATTGATATTAACATTTATAATAAACTAAAATGAAGTGTATAATTAAAAAATTTAAATGCCATTTTTTTTTAATTAAATCACTTCATTCGTATGTATTTTACCGAATTAAATTTAATTTCTATTAATGTATTAATTTCATAATTTAGTATTGTATTGCAATATTATGTTAATTATGGGGTGAAATGTTAATTGTGGAGAAATATTTAAAAAAGGGAAAGAAATGGAATATTCCTGGGAATATTCCTTATAGAGATAAATTTGAAGCAATGGGTTGGAGATAAAATAGTGAAATAGAGTGACTGTTGAGCTATTTTAGTGCAAAGCTTGCACCAAATCTACTATTTGGGTTGGAGTTGCTCTTAGATAGTTTTTTGAAAAGCAAACTTAAAAGTAATTTACTTGCTTCATACTTGATATTCCAAATTAATAACATTGTTGCTTTTAAAGACTTCTCAAGATATTCATAAGCTTTTAAAATTAGAAAAACTTGATTTTTCTATAAAAGAAATTGTTGCTTTCAAGTTTAATCGGTAGGTGGAATTAACAATTGAGGGTTTTGATGAGTACGTGGTTGAATTTTTATCGGCCCCGACATATGATCAAATGTGAGTTGTTTTCAACAATTTACCTAGATCTAGTGTATTGTATCTATAGAGAAACTTATAAGCCGACAAACTTAAACCTAAGAAGCATAAAATATGGAGACATAATGATAATAAATTTACATAAAAATTAAGAGAGAAATGCAATAGTAACCATGAGAAACATTAAACTTTTGTTATTAACCACTTTTGAAAATTTAATTGTTAATAACCACTTTTTTAAAAAAATTCAATGTATGTCCATAAATTACCAGAATACCCCTGAAAATAGTTTTTTAAAAGCCTCGAAGCAAACTTGAAATCACAACTAAATTGTAAATGTCCAAACTTGAAATCATGACTAAATTGAAATGTCAAAACTTGAAATCATGCCTAATTTGAAATATCCAAACTTGAAATGTGGACTATATTGAAAATTTCCCCTTCTTCTTCCTCTTCTTCTTCCTCTCCTCAAATTAGGTTTAGGGTTTTTTGTTTTTCTTTTTTTGTTGCAAACCACATCGTCGGTGGAGGGGGGATCGATTCCGTCGCCCATCGCCACCCCGTCACCGGCTAAGCAGCAGCGCATGCCACTAGCCCACCCCGTCGCACGACGCAAGTCGGCTGGCTTGAACGACGCGTCACTCAGCGGTTCCCCAATCCCAGATCCTCTGCCGACCTCTGCCGCGAAGCCTAGAAGGTCGCCGGCGCTCGGCAACACCTTCGTTGGCGCTGGTGACCCTCAAAGCACACCGGTGAGAGGGAGATCGGGGAGAGAGAGCAGAGGAGAGAGAAAAGAAAGGGGAGAAAATAAGAGAGAGAGTGTTTGAGGACTCTTTTTATATGAGGGCTTTCCAGTAATTTTACAAAAAAGTGGTTATAAACAATTAAAATTTCGTTTGTGATTAAAAACGAATTTCCCCTAATATTTGTGGTCATTCTGAGTAATTTCCACTAAAAAAAAATTAATCTCCATCCCTCGGATAGTTTTGTCAAAAGCAAACTTTACCTTGTTTCATACTTGATATTCCAGATTAATAACATCATGTTTGTTACAAGATATTTTGTTAGACAAGGGTGTGTTTCAAATCAACAAACAAACTTCTCAAGATCATAATTCTTAAGCTTCTAAAATTAGGAAACCTTGATTTTTCTATAAAAGAAATTGTTGCTTTCAAGTTTAATCGATAAACTGAATGATTTGGTAAAAGGAGAAGTTTCATAAGAAGAACTTGATTGCACAGTGGAATTAACATTTGAGGGTTTTGACAAGTCTGTGGTTTAATTTTTATCAGCCACGACCTTAGATCAAATGTGAGCTATTTTCAACGATTTACCTAGATCTAGTGTATTATATCTACAAAAAAACTTACAAACCAACAAACTTAAACCTAAAGAGCAGAAAATATAGAGATGTAATAATAATAAATTTACATAAAAATTCATCCCCATCCTCATTCAGTATCCATTGAAACATCTTTATCTTTATATTAACAATAATACCCAAAAAAAAGAAAAAAAAAAAAACCATTAGCACATTATGAATTCCACCACTTGTTGAATTCTAATTCAATGCAGAAACATAGATGACCGATTAATGATGAATATTAAAAGTAAGTCTCCGTAAACATATCTAATTCAATGTCTGATTAATAGTGATTATTAAAAGAATATGTCTAAGCAAGAGGATGGGATTCAAGTGAGGCATTTTTAGCATCCATTTTTAGCATCCACCTGCATCCATGAAGATGGATTTGTCAATATCCACCTATGTTCAATCCCAATCCTCTTCTACCATCTTGTTTGTACAATCTAGGTACCCCTGCCAAATGTCAAAGTAACAAAGGCTACTTAAAACCTAATAACAAAAGTTCAGAAGTCAAAATGGAAATGTTCTAATTTGATAGGTCAAAGCCTCAAAAGGGATTGAAATTAAAGAATGTTGGAAATTTTTAAAATTACAAAATTTCAATATTTGATATATAAAATTTTAAAAATTACAAAATTTCATTTGGCTCGATATAAATAACTAAATGGTCAATGCCAAATCTCCAATGTCAATGTGACGATCTGCAGTGCACTGTGTGCACCTGGCCGTAGAAAAATTGACACATCAACAATAATAACTTAAAATAAAATAAAATAAAATAAAATAAAATAAAAAAACTCATTAGGACAAAAGAGAGTGAGAAACAAGAAAGATGATGTGTGAAAACCAAGACAAATAAATGACACATCAATAATTTTAACTTTTAAGAAAGTAAAAAATAAAAAACTCATTAGGAGGAAAAAGGAAGTGAAAAACAGGAAAGAGAGAATGTGTGAAAACCGAGACAAATAATTGAAACATTGCTGATGCACCACTCAACGGGTGCACCAAAGATTTTCTCCAATATGACAAGGGTTAACGCATTTCTTCATTTTCCGTAGGATTCCAAATAAACTCATAAAGCATTGGAAAACAAACTATTGTCATAAAATGAACTGAGACAATTACCTGTAGTGCACTAACAGCATTACACCTATGCTTCATAATTGTTTCTGGAATGTACTTACTATCCAAATTCTTTAATATAGATTTCAGATGCTGCTTTAGTACAAATTCTGCATTCTGTCAACAAAATAAATAGATCTTACGATTTGCATCACTAATGGCTAATAATAATTGGCAATTCCGCACGCAAAATAATTGTCATCAGCAGTTCTAACTGAAAATTAAGCTTATTTAATGGTCATAAACATCTACTTGACAACGCTTCTAATAAGCCACACTTCAAATGAATACACTCTTGGATGTTTTAACTATTATGAAGCGTAAACAAATCATTTTTGTATAGGTTCACATACACATACCTTTGATCTCATGCCACGATCCCAAAATGTATACTTTAAACCTTCAATTTTTTCTGTTTTGCGTAGGTCGTCAATAAAATTCTGCGTTTGTTCATCCTAATCAAATAAAAAAGAAAATAACATAATTACGCCTAAGAGCAAATATGATATAATCTTGAAAAATCATGGCATAAAGACTCACAATGGGATTATTATATTTAGTGCCAACAACGAAACCCACTATATTATGCTCCGGGATCTGCATAAAGACGGAAAAGAAAAAAAAAATGACTACAGCATGAAAACGGCTCAAAATTTTAGCAGTACCACATTAGATATGTTCTAAGATATAAGATCATGTGTTGGTAGGTGAAACAAAACACACTCACATATTAGTGAAACTTACCAAAGATTGAAAAATATCAGCAACCATGGAACTCAGATTATTTTCCTCCCTATACAAGGCTCTGCTATGTTTAAAAAATTCACATTACAACATATTGAGAACATAATAACAAACATAATATAATAAGAGATTTCATACTTTAAAGGCACAGCAGTTAAGTTCTTCCAATCTGACACGGCCAACGACACATATCTGTCACTAACATCCAGACCTAGCAACCGACCATGTTTCGAATCTTTCTTCATCAAAATATCCTTGAAAATTTCCTTGTAGAAATTCAAAGGCTTCAGGTACTTCATCTATATAAGTGAATACATGAAGACAAGGCTTCAATATTTATTATAGTAAATTTACTTTCTTTAGTTTAAAGACATAATTTTACAAATTTATTTCCAGAGAAGGCATGCAGAGAATGAAATTTGGAGCTTGGAAGAGCTTGTCAACCGGCTAAAAGAGTTTTTTTATATTTATTTTATTTATTTGTTTAATTAAACTCTAGAAGATCTAATACAAAAATTAAAAATTGAGAAGCTCTCCCAAACGAACCCTTGTTTTGACAATAAAAAAAATTAAATTTATAAAACAAAGCAAACGGTTTCAAACGATACCCAGAAATAAATTTTTAAAGCTCGAGAGACCGAAAAATACAATATTTCCCACAGATATTTCTGGCCAATTCGATACTGTTGAAAAGAATTTTGTTCATATATCATACATTTATTTTGTTCCCATAGATCATAACTTTTTATTCATAATTTTTTTTCCATGTTGTTAATTTTTCCATTACCCATACCAGATAATCTTTCACCTAAGAAACTGTGTAGTGCGGAGAAGAAGACCGCGTCCAGCAAAGAGGAGGGTCGTGTCGCTGCGAAGAGGTAATCTGGATCTGATTCGCGGCGAAGAGGAGTTCTCAGTCCGGTTCTGGTTTGCGGCAAAGAGGGATTCAGAACCGGGGTCTGGTTAGTGCGCAGATAAGGGTCTCGTTCGCAACAAGAGAAGTAGTGTTTAGGGTTTGACTATTTAGTATTCAATTTTGTGTCGATAATTAAAATTTTGATTAATCGCACAAATACCCCTAAGTTTAGGTGAAATTGAATGCATATTCAACTTTTTCTTTAATTGCACAAACCTTCCCTCACTATCAGTTTGATACTTTGATTAATGGCCAATTTAATGGACTAGAGTTGATCAAGAGGTAAAATATCTAGAGTTGATCAAGGGGTAAAATCGTCATTTTATACAAAAAATAATCAAGGCTGGTCGATTATTAGAGAGCAGTAGGGGTGGGCATGGATTGGTTCGGTTCAGTTTTGGCCAAAACCATATTGAACCGACATATATTTGGTTTTTGAAAATGTGAATCGGTTTGAACTGTTTTGAACCTAAAAACCGAATTGAACCAAACACCTTTATCTCAGTTAGATTCGGTTCGGTTCAATTTGGTTTTGGGCCTATTGGGCTTTGAAGGTTTTTATTTTATTTTATTTTATATGTTTTTTAATTTTTTGGGACTTTAAGTTGCTTTTTTTTTTGGCATTTAGGCTTAAACATTTTAAGAAAACATAATATGTAAAAAATAATTAAAACAAAATACAACCCCATTTTCTAATCAAATTCAATCATATCCGGTCTATATACTCAATCAAAATATAAAATCTTCATAACTTCTACAAAATAGAATTAAAATATATAGTACATAATGTAGTCCAAAATAAAACATCATCAACAAACAGTCCATAACAAAATTAAATATTACAAAATAATTAATTAAAACAATTTGGTTTATTCGGTTCGGTTTGGTTTTGTATGTTCAAAACCGAAAAAAACCGAATTTAATTCGGTTTTCAAATTTCAAATTGGTTTGAACCGAAACGAAGCTATGAACCGAAACAAATACCCTTTTTCAGTTCGGTTTAATTCAGTTTTGGTTTGCCCAACCCTAGGAGCAGTATGTCTATGCAAAGATTGCCAACGAAATAATGTTTGCATTATAAAAACAATACAAGGTTATATTACCAAGTCAACTTAGGGGGTGAATAGGTCATACACCCTACTGTCACTCTTTTTTCGTCAAACACTTGGTATGCATCCTTGGCAGCCATGCTTCTCATAGGGCCATTGGAGGTTTATCTGACTATTAACTTTAGGGTCTCGTGGGATTAGTCGAGGTGTGCGTAAGCTGGTCCGGACACCTACAGATACCCAAAAAAAAAAAAAAACACATGGTATGCAAGTGTTGGACCCTCTAGATTGCTTACATAAAAACCCATATGACTATTAAAGTACAATTAACAAGATAAATAGATATATATATATATATATATTCACAAAACACCGTTTATAGAAATACTAAAAACAAACGACCCCTTAGTCTATACTAAAAATGTGAGTACAAATATAGAAATATTAAACAAGTAATATACAAACACATAATCTAAAGATGTTTGTCATTGTTTCTCACTTAATCCTCAATTGTACAATATTCAGTTAAGCATAAATATACGACTAATAGAGAAGGATAGTGAGAATGAACACGAGATTTTTTACTTGGTAAAACCTCTAAAAAAGAAATATCCATAGACCGAATCCACGGTTATGAATTATGATAGACCAATCCATTAGTTGAATAGAAACTACATACTCAACTAACTCAAGTGATCAGATCAGTCCAGTCTTTTTACTTTAGATGTCTCATGTAATGAGACCATCTCGTTCAAATATTTTTGCTCCACATGTTGACAGGAAATGAGTACAAAGGCTTTGAAGAGTAAGTAATCGGCATTTGTCATCAGAAATTAACCGCCAAGTGAGCTGACATGCTATTGCGAAGCTTTTTTGATAATTGCTTGGCTGCTGTGAGTGCTGCCTAATGGTTTTGATATCGATTCACGAATTTTACTAAATTTCAAAGCTGATTTTGTTATGTGTATAGCTAATATCAATCGGTACTGAAGTTGTTAAATCACATACGTGAAATTAATTAACATTAAAACTACTTAAGTCTCGTTGAATATGAAAGAAATATTGTTATTACTTCATGTCCATGTCGGACCAGGATCCTTTTCTCACATCAGCTTTTTTAAAAATGTGATTCATTGTTGATAAAGTGTAAACGTGGAAAGCAATCGCATCTTAACCATTCATTCATTACAATGCTTATGTGTCATAAGATTAAATGAGGTGAGGTGAGGTGAGGATCTAAGTCCCACATTCAAAATTGTTAGAATCAAACAAACAAGGCCGACGAACACTATGAAAAATCATCTATATATAGACTAGAAGAAAACAATTCAAGTACATTTGTTCACATAATTGAAAAATCCCTAATCAAATTGAAGATTCCATACTTGCTCCATCGAACTACGAATTGTTGATACTTATCAATACCACCACTAAGTCACTAACTTATCTATATTACTATAAGTATATGTATTAATTTTGGAATAAGTTAAACCAATTAAATATTTTAGATCGGATATTTTGATTATTTATTGGATTGGAGATTGAAATAGGGTGAATCGAAAGATTAAGATGACCGACTTTCGAATTGAAAAATATTGGGATTAGAAATTTGGTGGTGGGGGGTGTTAGGAATGGGGGTGGGGCAGAGACGTAACTAGGATTAAACACTAGGGTGAACTAGAATAAAAAAATTTAACTGAAAATTGACAATAATATAAAATTTCATTAATTAAAAATTAAGATACACCTAGTCAAGAGAACATAATGTGCCCCGTAAAAACACCAAGTAAGTTGTATTTTACAATTTTTCAAAATATCAAATTTATTAATTACAAAATTTGAATCAATATTACATGCAATATTTTTTCAATGTAAACAACCAGGAGTTTGTTAAAAATTCATTTTTCATAAACTTTATTGTGCTGATGGAGCATCACGTCACAAATCTAGAAGCAAAAAAATAATTAAAAACCAAAAAGATATATCATTAGTTTGTAAATTTTAAATTAGATTAATTAATAACTTCTAAAATTCTATAAACTAAAAATTATAATAATCCTAATTATTTTTTTTTTGATATAATAATCCTAAATTTCAATATGAAATACAAAATTTAAATTCATAATATTCTTAATAGAAAATTATTATTAAAGAAAGAAGGAAAAAAGAAGGAAAAAATATCAAGCCTCTTTATACGTGAATTGAAAGCATTAGTTTTAACTTTTACCTACATTATTTGTATTAGTTTTATCTACATTTCATTTTAACTTGGAAATAAAATATTAATATATATTGGGAGACTGTGAGAGTATGTGGCATACTCTCATTGGACGGTCCCACGGTCACGTGTATGGAACCGTCCCAACCAAGATTTTCTCCTATTACTGATTGGGCCATCACTCTTTTTGAGAGGTGCAAATATTGCCATTCTTAAAAAAAAAAAATTAAAAAAAAAATAAAAAAAAATAAAAAAAAAAAGCGCCTTGAATGGTATGGGCTAATATTTGGTGATATCAGAGATTCAAGGCAAAAAGGCTTCATTCTGATTCCTACCTTATTACAAATGCTTTTATTTTGTTTGCCCAAATGCATAATTTTGTAATTCCTACATTATTAAAAATTGGAAAAGCAACATTTACAACATCAAGTTATGTTTTCCTGTTATAATCTTTTTATGTTTGTAGTTTCAAAATTTTTTTTATTCTTTATTTATTGTTTATTTTTTATGTTTGTATGTTTTCATTATTTCATGTGTTTTTTTGTTTTTTGAAAAGAATTTTCATGTGTTTGCATTACTATTAGACAAGTATTAGTTATTATTTTTTTTAATCAAATTTGTATATGTAATCCATTATTGCATGTAGATTAGTATTTTACGCGATGACATATCTAGAATACAACTTGAGTTGATTCCGATGCAATGATTTATCATTCTCTTCTTACCCTCAATAGAAGATTTCGGCTCTTTACTTTCATCATTACTAATTGGTAAGGTTTTGTGCAATTTAGAATGTTATTGCTGCTCTAAAACAATAACGACCCGGTATGACATCCTCGAAACCCGTTAACAAATCCCCAGCTTTGAGTGGTTGCATCACAGGTAACATATAAAAAAAGAATTGAGGAAAATAGATAACAAATAATTGTAAAAGCAATTAACTAACATGTAGTACAAAGGAGGGGAGTGGTGACTAAAATGAACTAGTTCTAACATTGAATGTTGAAATTACAGCAAGATTCTACATTGGTTTACAAGCACTAACAACATGCTTCAACTACACAAGTATCAACCAAAAGCTCTATATCAACAAAATCAAGCTTATGACTGAAGCTGGGAGGGTGTGGGGCAAAATTTCGTCTGCTCCGGAGCTCGGATGGAAATTGTGCATCAAGTTCCCAGTGTTGTATCAACATACATGTGTATTATCTATGCTTCTTCTGTCACTTCAACTAACTTCCCACGTATCCATTTTTTCGTTACAGCTTTTGCTTCTTCTGCGTTGTGGACTTTCGTTCCATTGAGTTGAGGATTCTTACCGCATTTGATGTTTCCATTTGCCTCTGGTTGGTCAAGTTGGATGGCTGAATCTGATTGCTCTATTAGGCTCTCCCAGTTCAGCATCGGCAGACTATATCCGTTTGAGTTTGCAGGAACAAGTTCCTCACCATTCAGTATATCCGGAAAGGTTAAATTACCAAAGCTGAAATCCTCGTTTTTACTTGGTGCTAATGTTTGGTTTCCGTTTACTTTTATATGCTCTTCTTGGTCCAAACTTCTAATTTCTGTTTCTTCTTCCTTCTTGACCTGGCTAGCCATTTCAGCTGAGACAGCAGAAGGGTATCCTTCACATTCATTGTTGGATGCGAGACTCATCTCTATGGATTCAATTGATTGAATTGCTTCAGCTATTAGCTTTCTGGTTTCAATGAGGGAAGCTCGAGCAATAGGGCTCTTTGTCGCAGCAACCTCAAGGGCTTTTGCTGCCTTCTCAGCTTCAGCAATTAGTAGCCTGCAGAATGTCATATAGCATAAGCATGAATTCTCTTTATGGAAGATAGTCTAATATTATGGTGGAAAACAAATGTTGTGTTTTCCACAACATTACTCTGAACCTTCAGACAACCTGAGGCTCGAAGGGGGTAAGCTTGCATATAAACTACGACAATTTTGTGTTTTCTTATTGCAACAATTATCCTTGACAAAGGCTTAACATCAAGTTAGTTTAACTTTTTCAAAGCCATGTCATTAAACCAACCATCTATATAAGCAAAGGCATTTATAGATATACTGACCTTGCTCGTTCAATGGCTTCTGTTTTCTTGGATTCTACAGCTGCTCTTTGTGCTCTAATTTTCTTTATCATCTCCAGTTTGGAACTTGCTGAAGGATCTTTGTAAAGGGGTGTATTACTTCTTTGCAATCTCAACCTCTCAATTCGGTTTGAAGACTCGCTCCAAGAACTGTTTATATCAACATCTTTTCTCTTAATTCTGGACTGCGTACTGCCACTTGGCTTTCTCCTTGGCTTTCTTTCAGCTCCAAGTGGGATGCCATGATATTTTGCCAGACCAGAGGTAACCCGTTCACGATATTCCTTGGGGAAAAAGAAGAATAAATTATCAGAATAAAAATTAGACCACTCGTGATAAGCCACAAAACTAAATCTATATCAGCATGAACCACAAACAGAGAAATGCCAAATAAATGAGTTTTTAACCAGGTTCAAGGGAGACTCTAGAAGTGCATAAATCATATTAGTCAGGCATGCTCAAACATAATCCAGATGTTGGCCAGGATAAGCCTTGACAACATAATTGTGGATTTAGAGCAAACTTGGAGTTTGAATAGGAATAGTTCCCTGAGCCATGTTCACCAGATAGGAATAGGTTTGACAGGAGCAGATTCCTTTTTTCTTATTCTCAATGATTTATTGGTCATTCCTTACGATTTCTTTTCACGTTCTCTTCAACTGTGTTCAGAGTATATTATTACATCAACCCTTAAACCCAATTGATATGCATAAGGCAAATATGAACACGCCAAAATCAGTATCATACAATTTACTGAATTAAAGCACTGTAAAATATTACTATAAGAACTTACAGGATCAGCCCATTTGGCAGCAATTGCCTCAGCAATTTTCCTCCGTTGTTCAGGGGACTTTGGTGCTCGCTTGCTACCCTTAGGCCTAGGCATTGATTTCCTCAGTTCAACACTCTCCAACCACTCCCTTGTAAGCTGTTCACCCAAGATCTTGTAAGAATCCCATTGCAACTCTACCTCACTAGCAAAACCCCTTCTAGAAGCCTCTGCAATCAAGTTCTGCCACTCAAAATAGCAATTTTCCTGCACCATCAGCTTCTCTCGGCGTTTTTCCCATCCCATTCGCACTCCAACCCCAATTTTCTTCCTAGTTTCTTCGCTGTAAGATCATTATGGAGAAGTATTCGTTCAGAGATACGAGAAAAATTGAAAATCTCAAGATACCACTACTCAATTGCACAATGAAAACATCGTATACAAGCAAATCTTGAACTTATATCAACTATTAAGGTTCTCTAAACGCTATCATTAGTAAATAAGATGGTAACCATAAAACTGAAACGTGATAAAATGGCTTAATACGCACCTTTGAGCATGTCCAAGGTTAATTAACTTCATCTTGACCTGCACAGCCAAATTATTGTGTGAGAATAAACTGTTTTTATGCATCCAAATGAGGTTAGACATAAAAACCATGAAATAAAGGAACCCTTTCGCTCTCACCTCATCGCATACCTAATCTGTCAGCCACATAACAAGTACATAACATCTTAATGGATCATTTAAATTGGATCATAAATACCATGTCCTAAATGATCAATGGAGAATCAGAAAAGTGAAAAAAAGTAACTTGCAATGGTACTGCAAAGGGTGAGGACTCATTTTTGGATGAACCCAAACTTAGCTAGTAAATTAAAGATTTAACTCAAAAGACAATACAAAATAAAAACTCTTTACAATTTTTTTTATTTATTAGATTATTGATGAGATTTTAATTACATTGGTACATCATATTAAATACTAAGTTAGCTCAAACATTATCAACATGCTGAGAACCATGAAAAAACTTCAAGAATCAGTTTATGCAGCAAGTTATGAACCATTTAAAGCCGTGGAGCTGAGCGAGTTTTGTGACTGAAATTCAGATAGTTTATGTCTATCAATATAAGGGAGCAGCGTGTGCAATGTCAATTAGTAAGGAGTTTATGGATCACCAATTATGCTGGTGGTGTTTGGAACAGACCATGAAGCTTTACTATCTCAGACTAATGACCTAGGTTTCATGGGCTCGCCCAGTAGACGTTCATCCATCCATGGTAGCACTCCGCATTCCCAAGTACACATACCAAAATAAAAGACTAACTAAAGAAACGGTCATCGCAAAAATCATGATTCTATAAAAGGAACAGTGGCTGAATGATTTCATTCTAAACATTCCATACCGAGCAAAAACATTAAAATTATTCTTACATGACAATCACCTTAGGATCCTGCATAGCAATCTTTGTTCTCTCTCTAATCTTCCTAAGGGTTTCTGAAACAAACAAAAGATTCAAAGTGAATGTCATAAAAAAAAAAAAAAAAAAAAGTTTGATAATGTAAGAATCAAACATCATGGGTATGTAGCTACCAGCACTATGCTTCCTTCCTTTGTTCCATGGCTTGTTCCCTTTATTTGCTTTAGAAATTCTCATCCGTCTCAGCTGTTCTCTCTCATCAACTTCCTCAGAGTCTCCAACAGTTGGAAGACCTGGACCCACATCTGGAAGTGGATTCTTATGCTTGTATTCCTTTCGAACCAAACTCTTTGGTTCAACGGTAGCAACCGCGGTGATCAGGAGTTTACCTCTTTGGGAAGAATTATAATTGAGTTTCTTAGGGAAGTGAAAGGATTTGTAAGTAAAGCAAAGCCTCTTTTCATCTCCAAAAGCAAATTTAGTTGACAAAACGTTGGCATGAATAAGGGTTTGAGCCCTTGATGGACCCAGATGATTTTGCAAACAAGGCTGAGCAGTAGCAATATCTGCTAACAATTCAACAAGAACCAGTGAAATACATTAGCAACCTAGAACCACCCATAACCACACGAAACACCTCAAACCAGACTACTTAGACAAAAGCTTTATAAATCTAGGATCTTTATTCTTGTGCTGTAAACGAAGCAAACAAAAAAAATAAAAAATTGGGGCTTTATGCATCAATTTCTGTAATTTACAAATTTAAATAATGTAAGAGGATGCAAGATGAATAATTTAGCGAATATCTTGAAAGAAAAAACTAGAAAGCTAACATGTAATAGAGTTGCAACTTAAAACAAGATAAGAAGAAGAAGAAGAAGAAGAGGAGGAAGAAAGAGAGTACCTAATAAAGGCATGGATGGGAGCTCATTCAGGCAACAAACAAGTCCGGGTCCGAAGAAATTGAAGTCACTGAGTTTTACTAAAAGAAAAACATAGTATTTGGTATTTGTATAGAGAGAAAGAGTGGAGATAGGTGTGAGAATGTGGAGATACTGTAATGGAGAAGAATATCAGAAGGTTGAGAGGGAGAGAGAGAACCACAAAAAACAGAGAGATACTTTGGTTTAATATCTGCTGGATAACGAATGTTGTGAACACAACAACATGGCAGCCCATTTTATGACCCAAATATATATCTTTGTGGGCTACTATTTTATTAGCCCAACTCACGACTGCCTTCTTTCTTTATTTTTGTATAATCAAGCCTCAGCGTGTATGGACAGAGAAAACACTACCTGCCTGTTAGTGATAGACTGATAGCTAGGAGAAAAAATTACATTTCCGACGTGGATAGCTACTCCGATGATAATAGAGAAGAGGTCTCTCTCCCTGTCTCCCATACTTTCATTGGTAAATGATAATGAAGGAGAGGTCTCTCCCGTACTTGCATTTTCATGTGTAAATTTGCAAATCAAGATTCTTCTCCTTGGTAGAGTATGCTAATTTTCAGTGCACAACAAACATCATGTGATCAACATTCAACCTCACTCCATCAATATTATAGATTTATCACACATCATCATCATCATCATCATCATCAACCAAATTATTCAAGATAAGTATTTCGAATAAAGATATAAACAAAATAGTATTAACATATCACAGCAAAGGAATCAGCTGCCTGGATGATATTCCTCCACCTGTGAGACTGTATAATCAACAATGGAGTGAACAGATTTATATTTGCAATTTAAGTAAACAATTTCATTTCTTGGATGATCACCTTTATATTACAAAAAGAGTCAACAGGGAATCAAACTGCAATTCAGTTTCGACACAATCCGATTCTGATCAATCAAATGAGCTCCTTCCATTATATAAATTATTAACATACATATATATAGAAACAACTAATCTGGTATCATATAAACACAGCAAAGGACTAACTAATAAAAAGCTGATGACTCCCATCCCAAATAAAAACCATACTTTGTTGGGTTGCCTCTTGTCATCAAAACAGGAAGAAAAAAAAAGTACGGATTCGAACAGACATTTATCACATGTAGTCATTTGTATCTGGGTTGTTGTCACCACGCGGGGTTGATCCTCCTTGGTCACTTCCGACTGTTCTTTTGCTCATATTAGCTCGCTGCACTAACCGAACCAATGCTTGAACCACTTCTGACATGGGTGGTCGAAACTCGGGTTCAGGCTGATGTCACACAGTGAATTAAGGAATCAAAACCTCATTAAAATAGTTAAAAACAGGAATAAAATTAAAGTAATGCTATGCTCCAAGTTGTAACTTAAATGGTACCTGGACACAAAGAGCAATGACATCTGCAAAACGAGAGAGAGATTTGACGGGATAAAGCCCTTTGAGTGCTGGATCAACCATTTTAGCAAGGGCATCAATGTCATGGAGCTGAGGTGTTGCCCATCGAACCAAAGATTGCTCAGTCCTTGGCCTCGAGCTGCCAAATATATCCACATGATAATTAATAATTAAACAGACGGCAGAATGGCAGAATAACTAAACTTCTCTCTTATTTTCAGGAATAATTACAATATATACTGAGATTGAAACATTGTTAATACATCGATACTTCACCTATCAAATGGTTTACGTCCAGTCAGAAGCTCCAACATGACAACCCCAAAACTGTAGACATCACTCTTCAAAGTGTACTGACCAGACATGGCAACCTCAGGGGCACTATATCCAGATCCAGAATTATTATTCAGCAACTGCATACAAAATACTTACAAGTTTTAGCATGCACCAGAAATAAACTCAAGATGTTGAAACTAGACAAACTTAAGTACAAGAACATAAATGTGGGGGAAAGAAATGTTGTAGTCGATTTTTGAATCAGATTTACAATTTACCTGATCTGCATTAGGCATAAAGCTTGCCAGGCCGGAGTCTGAAAGGTGAGGATTGAGCTCAGTGTCCAGTAATATATTGGCTGACTTAATATTTTTGTCTATTATTGATGGTGAGCAAACTTCATGCAGGTACCTGAAAATTCCTTCCATGAGCAATCTTGAAGTCTTGAACACAGAGCTTATATATTGAAAGAAAACTGATTATTAATTATCAACTTACTCCAAAGCACGTGCAGTTCCCAGAGCAATCTTCACACGTGAGTTCCATATCAGCGGCTTATTGTATTCATCTGATAGGTGGAGGAAGTCATGCAGTGAACCATTTTTGTGGTACTCATATACTAGAAGGTGTTGCCCATACTCTGAACAATAACCCACCAGCTCCATCACATTTGGGTGATTCAAATGGGATATGTTTGAAACTATCTCTATAAAATCATCAGACAGTTCACTGGGAAGAGCAGATGAATCTATTTTCTTCACAGCAAGAACCTATGAACATTGTTAAGAAGCTACAAGTCAAACAATTGAATGTACTAGACTACTTGAGCAATAAAAAATTAAAACAGAAAGTCAATACATTAATTCATGCAGAATTCACAGAATGATATTCAGTAAAGAAATTTAATGTACAAGATGTATAATAATACTTTCTATCTATTAATATATAATTTCTTCAGACTTTCCCCTAATCTTTACCTTAATCGTGAATGAATATGTTTTTCATCAAAATAATAATAATAATAATGATAACGAAGAAAAAAAAAAGAGAATTCAGTCTGGAATATGAATAAAGAATGACAGTCAAGAAGAAATGACAAATCACGATGGATTTAATAGGTGAGAAAAGCACACCTTTCCATCATCAAATTGAGCTCGATAAACACGTCCAAAAGTGCCCTCACCAAGAAGGTTTTCAATGCTGAAACTTCCAGTAGCCATCTGCAGGTCGGCTATTGAATATGATGTCACATTCGTAGGAGCTATAACAGCTTTCTTGACAACAATGGGCTTGTTTGAAAAATCCTCTTCATCTAATGATTTATGACGATCACTTGGTGGAGGACGTAAATTTATTGAGGCAGAAGTGTCAAACTTCTTCGTGTTGATTGCAGAGGAAGTCTGTACAGATTTCATTTCTGCTATACAGTGTTATAACAAAGCAAAATTAAGAGCCAAAATTACGAGAGAAATATATTCCTTCAACACTCATGGAATTCAAGGCAAAGAAACAAGCTAGAATAGTCATGAACATGGTCAAATCAACGAAGTGGATATCAACATGACAGCCTAGAATTTGAATTTAAATAAAGTCTAAATGTGCTTACCCTAAAACAATGACTTTTAAATGAGTGCATATAAAAGGTTTATTACAATATAATTGGCATCCCAAACAAATTATATTATGTTTAAGTTTCTTATAAGGAAATCTAAGTGATTGGTGTTATAATATATATATTTACGAAGAAAAGCCCAAAAGATGGCACAGCCCTGGTAGACAGAACAACACCAAAAAAGAGGAAATAAACACTAATTCCTAAAACATAAAGAAGCTTAGAACTTCCAAGAAGGAACCGGAAACATAAGCATGAATTAAACTTCTCAAAACCCGTCTCCTCAACACGAAGCCACTGCCATTCAAGCAAACATACTTTGTTCCCTTACCTTCCACCCTACTCCACTCCAGCTCTTCAACTCACAAGTCCACATATCTCAAACTCTAAATTCTCTCTCTATCTTGGTTATGGGTTAGGCATTGAAAATGATTATGTTCTAAAGCTAACTCATAAAATGGTATTAATCAACTCAATAGGAAGAAAAAAAAAAATAGTAGAGGTGTGCACCAATGCCACAGTGCCCTTGCAATTATTTGCAATCTATAAAAGTGAAGCCCGCAACTTAATACAATAAAACAACATACCACATACAAGAGATGCTTGACTCAACAAATAAAAAAAAAAAAGGTAGATGTGGATAAATCTTGATTACCTTGTACTTCGTTCGAAGCAAGAGGAGCGAAGGGCTGACTATCAAGTTTTTCGATATCCGGGGATGATTTTCTGGATCTTCTCTTCACCAAAAAGAATGCTACTACTGCCCCAACAACTATGATTGAGATAATTATTCCTGCTATCCCACCACCCCCTATTCCTGATTTCTTGCTGCCACCACTATCTGATGGGCTGTTATCACCACCAGATTTGGGTTTTCGGGTATTTCTGTTGGCTGGAGGTGTACCAGGTGGAGGCGGAGGGGCAGGCCCAGAGCTCCACGAGTTACCATCCTTCCTGTCACAATGATGATTCAAATTATAAGGAACTTCAATTTTTATGAAGTAAACAATAATCATAGCAATTGATAATATTGTCAAATGCTTACTGCAGATTGATATTTTTCAACTGTTCAGGAACCCAGCCAGTAAAACGGTTATTTCCAACATTCCTGAGAAACACAAAGACAAAAGACAGAAGGTACCATATTTTATGGCACTTGTCAGGAAAGGAAAAATATCAACTTTCTATTATATTCTAATTGACATGTTGGTTACTCACAGATTATCAAGGGGGAGATTGGCAAGAACATTAATGGTACCAGTAAACTGGTTGTTCTGCAAGTACCTACACAAGGATGAATAAGACGAATCAGAAGGGACCAAAACAATAAACAATGTATCATTAGAGAATAAACTATCTTCATCACTTACATCGACGTTATACTTGAAAGGGAGCTAAAACTCTCAGGGAGATCACCTGTCAGAGTATTGAAAGAGAGATCCCTGAACCACAGAGCATAAATGTCATTAGGTCATTCAGCAAGACCAACTTGAAGTATTTCACATGATCTATCACTCAACTAATGAAGAAGGTAGAAACTATTTTGAATCAATGGAGGTGCAGTTACAAGTCATATATTTTGAAAATTTTCTGATAGCATGAAAAAGAATCAAATAAAACTAAATATCTCACAATGTAGAGAGAGAAGGAAGCTTTCCAAATATGTCACTCAGTTGTCCCTGTAGCTGATTGTGAGCGATATTTCTACATTACAAAGAATTGAAAATGAATGAATAACAAATTAAAATAAAAAAGGTCAAGTTTAACCCTGTCTTTTTTGCTGCGTCCAAAACAATTATCTGGAAAGCTACTCACAGGTACTTAAGATTAGCCATTTGGGAAATGGAATATTGGACATTGCCAGTAAATCTATTGTTGGCAAAATTTCTGCATCCAAGTGAACAGCAGATGTAAATCACACAGAAACAAAAACAGCGTAATACAACAGAACAGGAAACAAATGGATATATGGAACATACAATCGCTCCAAGTTTGGGGGTAGATTATAAGGAATGTCACCACCAAGATTATTATTGCTCAAATCTCTGCAAGATTTCATTAAAGCACAACATCAAAATAATTATATATTTATATCTACATATAAGAATAAACACAAATTGCTTAAATTGCTTTATGATTAAAACTAATGATGCATATTGAAGAAAAAAGACAGGAGAAAGTAGAAGACTTTTGATCTTACAGGTTGGTTAATGCTATTAAACTTGGAAGAGCGTAAGCGCTACCCAAGGTTCCAGAGAGTCCAAGATTTGGTAATTTACTGATAAAAGAAAATGAAGAATAGACACAAAAATTCAGCACCGATGATGACATCGGAGAGCAAAATGCCAGGAAAAGTAAAAGGGAAAGAAGATTACAGTTCTGTGACTCGTTGGCCAGAGCAAGTAACCCCTTTCCAAGACTGCCCACATGGGTCATTACCATTTGCAGTCCATCCACTTAGCTGACCTGGTGAATTTAAACTGCTGTACATGACTTGTAGAGCATTAGCTGCATATCAAGCACACAACAAGTATGATAAGTACATCGTTTAACATTAGGAGCACTCTAAATCAAATTAACAGACTGGTCCAAAAATTTTCCACATGGATTTCCTGTAAATTATCACGGATGAATGACTCTAGTACAATAGTCTAGCAAGGCAGAAAAAGGCACCTTAAATTATGTGTAGTCAGGGTTGACATGTCCATGTTAGGAATTAGAAAGGAAGTTCTCATCAAACATTCTCAAAGTAGAATGGGTTTATCTAGAAGACTGATTCTCATTCTCCAGCTAATACAGTTAATGTGGATGAAAGCAAGTTCATAGGCTCAAATTAATTATAGTTAGAGGTCAAGAAAATAAAGGTTGTCCATTGGCCTCTATTTTTCATGAGGATTACAATATTTGGAATCCACATTTATAGAAAACCAGTGTATATATTGGATTTTAGCTTCAAGATCCAACAGTGCTCTTTGGCCCATTCAAAGGAGATTATTTTTAGTATCAGCTGGGTTGGTAGTTCCTAATAAGCCCTTGCAAGTAAAAGCCTTGAAGTTCTTTATCTTTTGCTTTTGGGTTGTGGTTTCATGCTTGCTGCTCCTTTAAAAACCCCTAAATATACTTTCAAATTCATCCCTATCGTTTCCACTGCCATAAAGCAGTTAAAAAGGCAGAAGAACGCCACCCATAAAAGGAAAAAAAAAAAAAAAAAACAAGAACTTGACCTGAGGAAAACGATTCAAACAGATGACCTAGAGGGAAGATGTTTAGGTTCATCAAATGTGAGCAATCAGCAGAAATATTTCTTTCCTACAGTGCATATTGAACCTTAAGTCTACCAAATCAAATATATAAGAGCTTATCCAATCCCCATAACATGGCTGCTGAGTCATCTCCTCTCCTCAACAATTAACAGTTATCTAAAGAAATCTTCCATTAACAGTAGTCACTCTTATCACTCTCAAACACCCATCCATTAATATCTCAAGTAAAGAAACAGAAAGCTTATATTTTTATCCTTAAATCAGTTATATCCTATGAAATTCCTATCAAAAGAGCAGACTTTCCTCACATTACAAGTGTTTATACGAAACCACTAAAGATTAGAAAGCAAAATCTACAAGTGCGTTAATAAAAGTCCATATCAACAGTAAGTAGTAAGCAATACCATTCCAAAACCAAACAAAAGAGCACTACCAGTAGCACAAGAATGCAGATTTGGGTGAAGAAGACTAGCACATGCAAATCTCTTGCATATAAACAGAACCAAAAAAAAAAAAAAAAAAAAAAGACGACGAGATAAGGAAATAGATCAGGAAATACTGACCGTCCGATTGATCTGTAGCACCATTGATGCAACTGGATTTCCATCCCAGAATGTAGACTGTCAACAACACCAACACAAACACACTCCTCCTGTTCTCCACCATCTCTCTCTCTCTCTCTCCCAACCAAAAATTGTCACACCCAAAAAGCCAAAAAAGGCTTAGCGAGTCCCAAGCACTTTTTTTTTCCTAGATTGATTAGTACCTTTTTTTTTCTTTCCTGTTTTATATAATAAGATTTTTTTTATTTTTTTTTAAAGAAAATAAACTAGTAATTCAGCCATAGCAGAGTGAAAGCTGGCAGGCACGATTTGCCAGAAGAATCCAAAGCCACATAATGGTTCCACTCTCTCTCTTTTTATATATTTATCAATCCAATTTTAATATATTTGAAGGAGTAATAATACTAATAAAGAAAAAACAAATACGATCTTTGGTAGTTGTATGTGTATCTACAGCATATACGGAATTTGAAAAAAAAAAAGTTTGCTTTCCTTTAAAAAAAAAAAACCTTGTAAATATGGAAAGACGCTTTCAACACGCTTTGAATGATAATATGGTGTGTGTTGTTGTAGCTGTAGGTGTAGGCGTGTAGCTTTCATATGCATGATGAAATGCTGAGAGAGGATTTTACTTGAAAACATTGAAACATTGTAAAATATTTAATGGGTCCTTACTCCATACTTAATGGCAAGAGAGAATCACGGGTTTCTTGCCAATTAAGATCCTGTTTTCTTCCCTACTTTTTTTAAACCTTTCTGACTTTTTCTCTCTGTTTTGTTTTTTCTTTTGAATAATCACCAGATAATTAAGCATAATATTAAGGATGAATCACTGCATCATTGGATATATAATTACAAATTTGAAGAAAAAAAAAAAGAGATAGATTCTGTGTGACTGTGCATGTCAGAGACAGAGAGAGGCAGGCGTGGTAGGAATGTACACACACCAATACCATTCATTGTCTATTCTTTACTCTCACTTTAAAAAATTTACTGTATAGTTGCATTAGATTAGAATATAAGGAACCAAAATCTAGTGTTGTTTATGATAATGGGTCTATTAGAATTGATTTATTTGGGTGGCAATGCAATAAGTAGCCATTAATTTATTTGAGTGGGGCACATAACTCATTAACATCCTACTTTTGGACTGTAGTTTTACCTTTGGAAAGGAGAAGGACCACTATCAGAGCAACATTACCATATATGTATAGATACTGTTAAAAGTAAAAACTCACTTGTTTCGAAAGAAAGAATCTTAAATAAGGAAAGAAATTTAGCAAGTGATCTATCCTCCTAAGTCCTAACCTTTGTATGTAAGCATGGTTTGTTTGTTGATTACCAGTTTATTATGTAAAGTCATTAACAATGACATGGCAGGATTTGGTTGGACCAAAAGTCAATTAAAGAGATTGATTGGTTTGACAAATTGGCAGTCTTATTAGTAAGGTGAAAGAGGGGAATGTGGCATCTATTATAGACAGGTTGGCTGTCACAAACTCCCACGTTTGCAAGTAACCAAATCTCTCTTCTGTCGGTGGTAGGTTCGGTGCCATTTTCTTTGACGCACTATCCTTTCTTTCCCTTATAAATAATATATTTTTCCTTCCAACGGTTAGAGATTTTTCATTTTGATTGACAACCAAAAACATAATATTTCATTATTTGGTTCAGGTTTCTTATATGCTGAATTTGTTTTGTATATGTTTTCTTTTGGATCATAACATCAAATCAGATAGGGGGGGGGTCATAACTTTCGATTTAGAGCTTGATATCTAACCAACCCCAATTTGTTTACAAAGAGATCACTATCTATGACCAGCAACATGACCATAATATATGTATAGAAACTTTTATAGTAAAAACTCACTTGTTTGCAAAGAAAGATTAATAAATAAGGAAAGAAAATTAGAAAGTGATCATAACATTACTTTCTAATTTTTATTTTTTTTTGGGGGGTGGTTCATAACTTTAAAAAGAGGCAGTTTATGGGGGGTCATAACTTTAAAAAGAGGCAGTTTATTATAACTAAAAAAATGTCTTTGGAAGTTATAAAGAAAATTAAAAAAGAGGTAGGTAGTTCATTAAACCTAAAATATCGGATTTCTCTAAGTTGCTCTTTTGTTATACTTGTAGGGTGTCGACCTACAATCGATGTGGATCGGATCGTATGTTGATAGGCCCAATGCAACTTGGGTTGGATCGTTTGAATGCTGTTGTCGTCCGGCTTGTGTTCCTGCAATTATCTTGGTCGATCGACCTATTCAAACTAGCAAACGAATTAGAACACAAATAAAGCAGATAAATGATGCAAAGAACAAAGAGTGATTTAAATCGTTAGCCTTAGTTATGCTTGGGCTGAGCAACGATTGTGATGATCGTGAATATTGGATTCCGGTGGCTGTAATTCTCAGAAGCAGAGTTTCAGTACGCTTTAGTAAGCTTGAATTTTTCAGAGAGACTTCTCTGAAGAAATGCTTTGCTATTTATAGGAAATTCTAGGTAACCGTTCGAAGTAGGTAGGTAGGATAATGGCCTGATCGTGGGCGAGATTCTTGGAGAGATTTCCTCCCTAGAATCTCGCTATTTAATACACCTGGATGACTTGGTCTTCAGACGACCAAGTCATGCTGTTACTGCTCCCTTTGGGCTCCTCAAACTTGGGTCAAAGCAAGTTATAGCCTGGGCTTTGCACTTTTGGGCCTGTGAGCCATTTTTGGCTACCACAATACTTGTGTTTTTCATCTTCAAATTTGCAATTGAAACTACACAAATAAAAACTCATTGATATTATCCATTCACATTAATAGATAGGAAAGCATTCTCATTAGCAAGCAACAGGGGGGGTGTTCATAACTTTTAAAAGAGGCAGTTTATTATAACTAAACAAATGTCTTCACAATGGAAATTATAAAGAAAATTAAAAAAGAGGTAGGTAGTTCATTAAACCTAAAATATCGGATATCTCTAAGATGCTCTTTTGTTACACTTGTGCTTTTCATCTTCAAATTTGCAATTGAAACTACACAAATAAAGACTCATTAATATCATCCATTCACATTAATAGCTAGGAAAGTATTCTCATTAGCAAGCAATAAGAAATTGTCTTAAGAATGTGGAAGCTTGTTATGGAACTCATTTGATGGGCTGCAACAGACTCTTGAAAAAAACATGTACATGCATCATGATTCACCAGTTTTGCTGCTCTGACCTGGCTCAGTGTAAAACCCAATTCTTCCAGCGTACTTAACCAACTTCTCCTGCTTCCTCTTGTGAAGTTTATTACGCTCAGGTTTCATTTTTCTAACCGTCCAATAAAACCTCTATAAACCAAACAAACAAATTAAAAACAAAACAAAATTAAAAATAAAGAAAGAAGTTTAAAAATGAAAATTGAACTTACGTTTGAAAAGCAAACAAGCAGCGTAACAATCTCTCACACATTCTCTATATTTCGTGAGGTCATTGCTAAGAAGCTTCAAATTTGTGTATTCCTCCATCTGCCAACATTATAGTACTTAAGCAAAAAGGGTTCCGCTCCACTGAGCTCAGGGTACAAGTCGCAGATATCCTTTTCCACTTTTTTCTATGCTCACACATCATCCACAAATGTGAACCATCTCTGCAACAACTGCCCATCCTCATCAAGCCTCTTCATTTCATCTTCAAGAAACTTACACTATGAAAATAAAAATAAAAAACGAGTTAACAATTAATATTTAAAATAAATATATGCCCAAAAGAACAACATATCTTACCCTTTTTAAAAGTATCTTAGGTCAAAATTAAAGAGAAGTTCTCCAATATTATAGATAGAAGTACGTACCATACTAAATTTCACCAAAATTGATCTCAGATTACAAGTTACAACACAATAGAAATTCAAGTTATGACAGAAATATGGGCTCAACCTGGAACTTCAATTAATGCTTGCGGGCCGAGTTGAATGTAAAATACTTTGTTCATATGGGCTCAACCTGGAACCCAATCTAGTGCAAACTGATAGGCCCTAAATAAATACAAAAAATTGACAAGGTGTGGAATAGGTTGAAAAAATGGCAACGTTATTCCATTAATTACTCCCTTTCTTCTCATTTACTTTCTGGTTTTTTGTTATTTGCATGTATATATAATGAATACCTTTAATTGATCTGATCCATTTCAGGAATATTAAATACTACGCGGTTTATGCCATTGACCATTTTGGTTTCGGTGCCTACATATACTATGGACTATGGAGGCATCAGGCATATACATTATATATTATACATACATGTGTTGATATTAGACTTGTTGGGAAGCCAACTGTGCTTGGTTGCCAGTCTTGCTTGTCTCATTAATTAGTAATTACTGGATACTGGAACAGCCTTTCTGACATGTGTACAATTGCTTTCGGTTTGAAGACAATGAACAAGGGTTGAGAATAAAGAAGAAGAAGAAGACATAGATCATAACTCAAAATTTAATAGAGTAATGCTTTACGACGTAAATAATTAACCCAAATGATGTGACAAGTGAGTTATCATCACTACACACAATGTGAGATGATATGGTTAATAAAAAACTTTACCACATCATTTAGATTGAAATCTGGACTAAATTTTTGAGTTATTTAGTATTATTGCATTTTAATAATAAGAAGAAAAAAAAAAAAAAAAAACTTGCATGAGTTGCACGTGACCTCACTTTTTTTTTTTTTTTTTTTTTTAACGATCTTTGGTAGGTATATGTGTATGAATCTGATGTATATAGTAAACTGTATTAAAAATAAAAAAGCTTGGTTGGCAATGCATTAAGCAGCCATTGATTTATTGAAAAGACTGGGCAGAATTAGAATTGATTTATTTGGGTGGCAATGCAATAAGCAGCCATTGATTTATTTGGGTGGGGCACCGGGCACATAACACAAGACCAGCAACATTACCATAATTTATGTATAGAAACTTCTAAAGTAAAAACTCACTTGTTTCCAAAGAAAGAATCTTAAATAAGGAAAGAAATTTAGCAAGTGATCTATCCTCCTAAGTCCTAACCTTTGTATGTAAGCATGGTTGGTTTGTTGATTACCAGTTTATTATGTTAAGTCATTAACAATGACATGGCAGGATTTCGTTGGACCAAAAGTCAATTAAAGACAAATTAATTTATTTTCCTTTTTTTTTTTTTTTTTTTTATAATTTGATCACCACCATCCGTACCTAAGATGGATGGTGGAGATCAATCTATCTATTTAATTATTTTCTTTTATTGTATAATTATAAATTTATTTTATTTTATGATAAATAAAATATTGACACATGGCATGTTTTTTTTTATTTAAAGATAAAAATACACATGTAAGTGTTATGTTTGACTGACTCAACTGTTGGCCAATAGATGGACTAAATTGATATATTTATGAAAAGAGAGGGACCAAAGGTCCTAGAAAAGCAAACACACTTAAAAATTTGATCTTTCCCCAAAATTTAGGGACTAAACTGATAATATACCTAAAATTTATTGTCTCCACTCTCCATCACAGTGAACGGTTGGTGATTTAATTAAAGTTGTTTTAAAACTTTGAAAGAGAATGAGAGAAGTTTCGAGATTGAGGAGTGCTAAATTCACTCTCTCAACCCACTCTTTCAATACACTCTCTGTTTTTGTGTTGACATGTGGACAACATTTATTGTTTTACATTAAAAATCTAACCTTTATAAAGAGCCAATTTTATCATTTTATTTACATTATAAACCAACAACTAATTTCCTATATTGCCCTTCTTCTTTAACTTTAACATATTGTCATTTAATATCATTTTTTTAAAATAATAATAATAAGTCTGTGTTGTTAGACTCTAAGACTTTGCAATTTCTCTTCTTTCTACTGAACTTGTGTTTACAGACCCAAATTAAATTGCTCAGATATTTATTTTTACCAAATTTTCATTACCAAACATTACTGGTTAACTTGATGGTTGTTGTATAGAATAACTAATTAGTAAAACAAATTAGAATTAAATAATTTTAAAATATATTATAAAAATTTCATATAAACAGAAAGAAATTAAATAAATGGTACATCGTTCATAAACCAACAGAAAACAATAAACCAAAAAAAAAAAAAAATTACAGAATATTTATCCGAAAACACCACAAGACTGCTTCTTTCCATCTGAGAAAATGCTTCTGACTTTTGAATACCTACAAAACATATATAAGGAAAATTAACAAATTTTAATATGAAATGAGAAATATTTTGCTCATGTTACAAAAAATATATACACACTTAGTTTTAATAATTTGTACCTTTAAAGCAATCTAATGATCAGAAGGCATAGAAATATGATAGTATTTAAGCTAAAAAAAATAATAGATATAACTATATATAGATTATATTTTACCGCTTGCGAATAAACTTGTGTATTATGGAAATTATCAATACTTTGATCCCTTGAGCTTGTATATACCTGACATCGTAAGGTTTATTTATTTCTAATAATATATTTGATCATTTTCATTTTAAGATAAATACAAAACAAATTTAATAAAAATATTCAAACCATTACCTGTGAACATTTTTTCTTCCCATCTTTGGACAACATAGCATTTTTAAGTACCTACGAAAAGAAAAGTTTCGATTAATAACCAATTAAAATATTATTTATTTATTTATTATTATTGATATTAAATGAAGAAGGGCAATATAGGAAATTAGTTGTTAGTTTGTAGTGTAAATAAAATGAAAAAGTATGCTCTTTATAAAGGTTAGAGTTTTAATGTAAAACAATAAATGTTGTCCACATGTCAACACAAGAACAGAGAGTGTGTTGAGAGAGTAGGTTGAGAGAGTGAATTTAGCACTCCTCTTCGAGATTTGATTGGTTGAGAAATATATTTATAATCTGATAGTTAAAGTACACCTACTCAAACAGTCAAAGAGAGAAATTGATTTATAATCTGATAGCTAAAGTACACCCTACTCAAACAGTTAAAAGTGTCAAAATTAAATATTTTAGTAAAATAACATTCGTATGTGAAAAAAAAAAGATGCCACATAGAATAAATAGACATTATGTTAATAATTGTGTTTCCAATGCAGCCGTACATATTCAACATCAAGTTGACATGGCAAAAAAAATATTAGACATTGTCAACATGGCCGTCCATTTTCAGACGGTTTGTTGAACGGCTATTTTTTAGGTTGATTCAGTAAACATTTAAAGCTGACATTAATTTTTCATATATTTTTGGTAATGAAGTAAAATAAAAAATAAAACAGGAAAAAAAGATAGACACGTCATTAAAAATATTGTGTTTTAGACAGAAGCATTGGAGACCAAATTTTGAATTGATTGTCTATCAAGTCTATTTTTATGCCACATAGGAAGTAAATCTCTTAACATTGTTGTCATGTCAACAATTATTGATATGCAATCCACTTTTACATTGAAGATGCTCTAACCTCCATAATCTATAATAAATAATTATACAATATAAACTCCACATTTATGTTAGATAATTGTCTTAAAGAGATTTTTTTACCTCATTATCAATTCATCGTTAAGAAATTCTACCTCCATAATCTATAATTGTCTTAAAGATATTTTTTTATCTCCATAATCTATTGGACATGTAGTGTTGGTAGTTAAGAGGGAAGAGAGCAAAACGAGATATGAGTTTTGGTCAAAGTGTCCAAATTTTAGCTGAGCAAAAGCACATAATTTTGAAACCTTGCATAGCAAAAGCACATCCAAATTTTAAAAGCGTCTTTGAAAATATGTGACTAATGACATTATAATTTTAATAGTATCTTTAAAAATCTTTAAACAGTGACACGTATAAAAACCACATTGGTTAGTTTAATTTTAAAATCCTCATGAAATGAACAAATTAAAGATCCCTATCTTATTAATTAATGATTTGATTGTTTTATTTTTTCTACAGAAAAAAATAGCAAATATATATATATATATAATAATTTAAAACTATAATAAACTTTTATTTTGGAAACCATGGCCAACTGGACTGGTACACCTCTCCATGATTAATGATTTGGATGATGCATATTGAAAAACAATTGTTTTTAAAATAAGCAGTCCGAATCTGTATTAGAAATCAAGAAGATCTGGAACTGAAAAAATCAGTTGTCAGGTAAAAAGTAAAAACTTTTAGTTTGCTTTTTCAACAGTAGAAAAAGGTTATGGTAAATTCAGTCTATTGCCTTTTTTTTCTTCTCTCGTCTGAATTTTCATGTGATTCTGAAAAAATTGGTTGTCAGGTAAAACTGTAAAAGTGCTCTTTTAGTGCTTTGACTAGCTTTATGACGTACATATTTCATGATACTATTTAGGTATTGACCAGTAAGTACTCAAGGTAAGGGTGAGCGTTTTTGGGTTGGGTTGAAAAATTTTCAACTTAATCCAATCCAACGTAAATTTTAACCTAACCTAATATTTATCGGGTTGGATTGGATTGGGTTGATCGGGTTGGGCTTTTAAGCTCAATAGAAAAAATATATTCGAATTCAAATTTTATTATATGACAATTTAAATTTAAAATATTTTTTTTACCCTAATATAATATTACATAGAGTTTAGATTTCTTAAAGGTATTAAAACCAAATCACAACATATAATACTGTTGCATAATTAAAATATATATATATATATATATAACAATTTATCCAACTTGGAAAGTCTCCATCTAAGTCTCTCATTCATTTTACACTTATAAGCACTTCATCGAATATCTCGTGGTTGGATAATCTATTATTTATTTCAACCAACATAATAGTTTGAGCTTCTATACAATTATTAGACTTTTTTCTACCAAATTATTAATCGAATCCTAAGAAAAAAAGAAAAAAAGCATTTTTAAGTACAATCAAGGATGTGCCAATTAATATAAAGATGAAGACAATGTAATTGCATATTTTTAATAAATGTATTATATATTATCGTATAAAATATTTAAAATTATGTATTTATATTTGTCATTTATAATATTATAAATGGTGCATGAGTAAAAAATTTAAATATTTTAAAATATGAGATTTCATAATAAATATAATCATAAATAAAGTTATTTAATTTATTTTTTATTAATTATGTCGGGTTGTCGAGTTTGGTTATATTTTATTAACCCAACCCAACCTAATCTTAAAAGCAACCCAACCCAATCTAGTCGGGTTGGGTTGGATTGGGTTGGTGGGTTGGTGCCCACCCCTAACTCAAGGTATTGACCCTCCAATGGGGTGTTGTTACGTGACCTTTTTTTTTAAGAATGCAAGCCATGTGGTAACACCCCATCGGGAGGTACTGATTGGTCAATACCCAAGTATTTTCCTTCGTGAAAAAGCTGTTTTTTTATTTTTTTTATTAATATCATAATATGGATTTAGTACACCATTTGAAAATTGATAGCTCCACAACCTGAGCCCGAAAAATGTAACCATGTAAGCAAACCCCAATTCGGATCTTCAATCTATGGGATTGGGGGATCGGAGTATCGGACTTATTCAAATCCGTGCAATATTAGATTGAATATTTGAATCTAAACATTGTTAAAATATAATTATTGATTATTTGATTATGCTAATGTACGAATAAGATCCACCGTAAAATTAATAAAATTTGAATAATTTCTTAATTTTTTTTTATTAATATTTAAGTATTTAGTTCAAAATCTTCAATATAAAAATGCTTTTAATTAGTACGGTTATAGTTCAAAAGAATTTATAAACTTTTTAACAAAAAATTAATTAAAATTGACAGTGTGCAGATGTTGTCAAATCAATATTTATTTTTTTATCTGCAATTCAATGTTAATTAAAAGTTTTATTAGAAAGTGATCCTCCTAACCTTTGTATGTAAGCATGGTTAAAGAGATGGTTTGACAAATTGGCAGTCATTGTAAGGTGGCAGCACGACATGTGGCATCAATTATTGACAGGTTGGCTGTCACAAACTCCCACGTTTGCAAGTAACCAAATCAACAAATTAAACACCTTAATTCTCTTCTCTTCTCTTCTGTCGCTGGTAGGTTCCGTGCCATTTTCCTTTCTTTCTCTTTTTATATTACTATAAATAATATATTTTTCCTTGCAAGGATTAGGGATTTTCATTTTGATTCATGGAAACCAAAAACATAAGGGGCTGTCCGGTAGTGTTTTCAAACACTGTTTTTGTTTTTATTTTTCAAATCCAATTTCGAACACGCGTTCGTTATCGTTTTCTATTTTGTTTTCCATTTTATTTTCCAAAACAAAAACAAAAACAAAAACAACAACAGTGTTAAAAGTGAAAAATTTCAAAAACAATTTTTTGATGTTTTTCATTTTGTTTTTCGTTTTGTTTTTCACCCAAAATAAAAAAAAAAAATCAATTTTTTTTCTTTTTTTCTTCTTCTCCTTCTCTCTTCTTCCTCTCTTCTTCGTCTTCTGGCAAATCGCAAGAAACTCAGCGAGTTTCGCCGACGATCTCATAGCCACCGATGTTCTTCTCCTTCCTCTCCTTCTCTCTTCTTCTTCTTCTTCTTCTTCTTCCTCTCCTTCTCTCTTCTTCTTCTTCTTCTAGCAAATCGCAAGAAACTCGGTGAGTTTCCCCGACGATCTCATAGCCACCGTCGATCGAAACAGAGCCAAAGTGCTTCAACCCAACTCGTCGCCGGAAAAGCGACGGCCATTAGCGAATCAAACAGAGCTGCATTGAAGATTGGCGGGTATGGGTCATTCAAACCATCGACCCGTTGTAATGCGCATGTCTCTCCTTCAATCGCTGTAACGATTGACCCAGTCTGATGATCGAAATCATCTTTTAATTTTTGAAGAGATCTGGATCAGAAGCTTAAAAGGAAAAAAAAAAAAAGAAAAAGTGAGATGGATTTCCAGATCTAGAAATCTGGGCTGTCGGCGGCACCCCTTCTTCTACTTCTGGGCGTTGCCCATATCAGACGAAAAATAAAAAATAAAAAAATTCAACTCATTAATTTTGGCCTGTAAAATGATACCAGACGCGTTTTTTACGTTTTCATATTCGGAATCCAGCTTTCAGGAAATGTTACCAGACGCGTATTTGGATTTCGAAACTGAAACCAAAAATACTGTTTTCATTTTCATTTTTATTTTCGAAAAACAAAAACAAAAACGACCTTTCAAAAACGTTACAGGACGGACCCTAATATTTCATTATTTGCCTCAGGTTTCTTATATACTAAATTTGTTTTGTATATGTTTTCTTTTGGATCATATACTTGGAAGTTGGATCATGCTAGCCATAACTTTGATTTAGAGCTGATCTAATCAACCCCAATTTGTATCTCACTCAAAACCTAACAAAACAAAAACAATCAGTATGATTAGTGAATAAATAACCCTTGATTTTGAACCACCCAGGAAATGAAGAGGATGGTTTTAGTAAATTTTCCTTATAGAGGGACTAACACACATGCAGGGACGTAACCCGGATTAAACAGTAGGGTGGGCTAGAATGAATTTTTTTTTTCCGATCATTAACCATATAAGAAAATTGTATTAATTAAAAATAAAGATACACCTAATTCGGGGATTTCTATGTAAATGTAATTTCCAAATAAAAACATTAACAAAATAAAAACAAATAAAGTCAAAATAAATTATAAATAAACTATAAATAAACATGAAATGTAAATAGCCAAATACAATCAAATAATAATTAAGTTGTGAACTTATATTACTATTTACCAAAAACAATGTTAGTGAGACAAGCAACTCATCAATTCTTCATTTTGGTAGTTTGTAACTAAATTTATGGAAATTTTGATTAATAGCAACAGCCAGGATCTATTTTCTTGTTTGTATTGCTTTTCTAATGTAGTAATTTTTAACAACAAATCTTAAAACAAAAGAATAATTAAAAACCAAAATACAATTAAAATTAAACAAATCCTTGATTCTACTGTTCAATATATGATCGATCCATCGAGGTTAATTAGTTGAAGATATGTCATTAATTAAAAACCAAAATAAAAATAAAATTAACAAGCATGTATGATCTATCTAAATTTCAACCAAAACAAAAAGAAATTCATTCAACAATAATGTTAGTTAGAAAATTAAAATAATAATAATAAGTAATTAGATTAATTCTAAAATTTTATTACGAAACAAAATATTTAAATTCACGATATTTATACAAATTAATTGGAAAATCCTGATTCTTGACCGTAAAGGGACCAACAAAGTGGCTATTGGTTTCACAAAGAAGGCTCTCCTTCTGAAGAAAGATTTCATCTAGACTCTAGATGAACGGTTTTCCTCCGATTGTATTTTTGGAGAGAAAGTTGGAACAAAATTTGAGGAACACGATGGAGATAATAATTATTAAAGAAAAAGCAAAACAAAATAAATAAAAAAAAAAAAAAATTGAGATCCTATGACTCTTGCCACGTGGGTGGTATGTTGTGAATTGTGATATAGGAGTATGACAAGTTATATCATATATAATTGTTGCCTACAATCATAGATTCCTATTTCCTAGTATATGATATTAATAATTAATTTCTTTTTATTTTTTTTTTTAATTTTTTTTTAAAGGCCAGGGTGGGCTTGAGCCCACCCCAACCCCACCCCAGCCCACCCCTAGTTTCGTCTCTGCACACATGTTTGCTAGTTATATTATTATTATTATAACAAGTCAGAAGCACTTATGCATTGACAAGGCAATCCTGAAATTAAAGATGGCAAAACATGACTATGCATGCAGGTTACAGCTGTAATGTGGAAGATGGGGAGCTAAGGATAGCACTAGCAGCAACAAAGACTCACCTGAGACAGAAAGAACAAGTTTTGAGTTGTTATGGCAATCAGAGCTTTGAGAAAAAAACAATAAAGTGGACACAACAAAGGAGAACAGCCTTTGGGATTTCATTACTTAGTTGTATCGATTCATTCTTCAATGATTCACTTAACAAAGTCATTCACAATTGGTTGTCATCTGGCTGCTTAAGTCCAGGCAGAACCTTAACAATATATGATTTGGAACTTATCAACATCATGTATTCCCAACAGTATATTTAACACTTTATCATATCAACCTCTTGAGTCATAACTTTCAATCGATTGATATAAAAGAGTAAAGCATATATAGATGCTTTGTTGTATCGATTGAGTGTGCACCAATCTCATTATATGAAATCTAATACTTAAGCTGTCTTTGGCCGGGGTCCATAGCAAGACAGTAACATCCAATCCTTTCATAAAACCCCCAAATGATCATAAGTTTCTTTCAGCCAAACACAAGAAAGGTTGTAACTTCAATTTGCAATTGAAACTAAACAAATAAAGAGCTTAACGTTCATCTTTTTCACAGCCCAACGATGATGAATATGAGTACATATTTGTTCCCATGCATGCAGGGGCGAAGCCAGGATTTTGACTTTTTTTTTTTTTTTTAGGGTGGGGGGCCAAGACAAAAACTAATATTGTAGGTCACGTAATCTTCAAATAATATCAGAATGAATATCGTACAAGAAAAAATACGAAATCCCACACCTAATACTTTTCAACAAAATGTGATACCGTTTGGTGTTAAAAATAACGATACAAATAAATAAATAAAATAGACATTAACTACTTAAAATGTAATATGTCTATTTTATATATAGAAAATTATTTATAGCCAACTTAATCTAATTTACTTCTTAATTTTCATTTTAATTACATAATCAAAAAGTGTATGAAAAAACATCTTTTATTTTGTAGCAAAATTTATGCTTGTTCTTAACGGTATGCATAACTGCGATATCATAATAAAAAAATTAATGAGGTAATGATTTATTAACGATAAAACAGACATTCCTAACCCTTAGAATGTTAGTATTAATTTTACTGCATGGAATTAAGAAATAACTCAAAGATGATTTCTTGAGTTATTATAAAAAGATTCCAAGGGGCTAATGATAACAATGAAGATTTTGTTCAAACTTACAAATTGTTTTTAGAAATGGACTGAAGAGGCAGACTGAGTTACTGAAATATGGAAAACAATTAAGAGAACCAATGTTATTTATTATTATCATCTATTCACATTAAAAGCAAAAACAAGAACATTTGTTGGATGTTGTACACAGCAATACAAGAATCTTTTTGATATAAGGCATCCAACTAACTCATGTTTAGTTCTCGTTTAGCAAGCAAAAAGAAATTGCCTTATGAACGCAATCTTGAATTTGATGTCTTTGAGAGAATGGATACTTGTTACAGACTCTTTGAGAGAGACATAGCAAAGTGAAAGCTGGCAGGCACGATTTGCCAGAAGAATCCAAAGCCACATAATGGTTCCACTCTCTCTCTTTATATATATTTATCAATCCAATTTTAATATATTTGAAGGAGTAATAATACTAATAAAGAAAAAACAAATACGATCTTTGGTAGGTGTATGTGTATCTACAGCATATACGGAATTTGAAAAAAAAAAAAAGTTTACTTTCCTAAAAAAAAAAAAAAAAACTTGTAAATATGGAAAGACAGAGCAGCAGCAGCTTTCAACTCGCTTTGAATGATAATATAATGAGAAAATCTCTCTTTCATATGGATGACGAAATGCTGAGAGAGGATTTTACTTGAAAACATTGAAACATTGTAAAATATCAATGGGTCCTTACTCCAGACTTGATGGCAAGAGAGAATCACGGGTTTCTTGCCAATTAAGTTCCTATTTTCTTCCCTACTTTTTTTAAAGAGAAACTCTTTGTGCAACCGGGGTCGCGGCACCGCCGCGGCCCCGTAGTGTAAAAAAGTGGGGAAATACGTGGGACCCATGTATTTATTACGCGGGACCCAGGTGTTTTCACACCCTTTTTGCACTACGGGGCCGCGGCGGTGCCGCGACCCCGGTTGCACATAGAATTGCTTTTTTAAAAACCATTCTGACTTTTTCTCTCTGTTTTTTTTTTTTTTTTCCTTCTTTTGAATAATTACCAGATAATTAGCATAATATTAAAAGGAACCAAAATCTAGTGTTGTTTATGATGATGGGTCTATTAGAATTGATTTATTTAGGTGGCAATGCAATAAGCAGCCATTGATTTATTTGAGTGGGGGCACACAAGACTTCATATCATCCAATTTTTGTACTGTTGTTTTACCTTTGGAAAGGAGAAGGATCACTATCAGAGCAACATTACCATATATGTATCAAGAAACTTTTAAAGTAAGGAAAGAAATTTAGCAAGTGATCCTCCTAAGTCCTAACCTTTGTATGTAAGCATGGTTTGTTTGTTGATTACCAGTTTAGGTAAAGTCTTTAACAATGACATGGCAGGATTTGGTTGGACCAAAAGTCAATTAAAGAGATTGTTTGTAGTAAGGTGAGAGAGGGAATGTGGCAGCACGACATGTGGCAGCTGTTATAGACAGGTTGGCTGTCACAAACTCACACGTTTGCAAGTAACCAAATCAACAAATTAAATACCTTCTCTTCTATTTTGTCTGTGCCTTTTTCCTTCCTATCTCTTCCATCATCTTACTACAAATAATCCATGTTTCCTTCCAAGATCAGAGATTTTCATTTTTTATTGATTCATTATTTGCCTCAGATTTCTTATATGCTAAATTTGTTTTGTACAAGTTTTCTTGTAGATCATAACATCAAATCAGACGGGGATCATAACTTTGACTTAGAGCTTGATATCTACCCAACCCCAATTTGTTTCTAAAGGGACCAATATCAGTGAGACAGTGACCAGCAACATATAAAATATGTATGGAAACTTTTAAATTAGTAACTCACTTGTTTCCAAAGAAATAATCTTAAATAAGGAAAGAAAATTTAAAGTGATCATAATAATATCAAATCAAATTTACAAAAAACATGTACACCCCATTCTCCCAGTTCCTCCCGCTTTCTCATCTATCGGTCCCAACAATCTGAGCGAACTTCAGCAGCTTCTCCTGCTTCCGGGTGTGATGCTTGTTACACTCAAGTTTCTTTTTAAGAGCATCTGTGTAAAATTTCTATAAACCAAACAAACAAGCAAATTAAAACCAATACAAAATTAAAAATAAAGAAAGAAGCTTAAAAAAGAAGAAAATTGAACTTACGTCGGACAGGAAACCTGTTGCGTAGCAATCTCTCACAGATTCTCTAAATTTTCTCAGATCTCTGCCACGAAGCTTAGTAGATATGTATTGCTGCCCAACATTAGGGTATTTTTGCAGAAGGGGTTCCACTCCATCTAGCTCAGGATATAAGTATAAGATATCATCTTCCACCTTCTTCTGAGCTCCAACATCATCTACAATTGTGCAAAATCTCTGCAACAATTGCCCATCTTTGTCAAGACGACTCATTTCATCCACAAGATACTTGCCCTAAGAAAATAAAAATAAAAAACGAGTTAACAACTAATATTTAAAATAAATACATACCAAATAAAAAAACATATCTTACCTTTGTCATGTTATCAAAGTATCTTAGGTTTAAACTGAAGAGAAGTCCTCCAACATTATACATTTCAGTCTGCATTTCAACAACAAAACATTCAAACACAACTTAGCCTGGTTCAGTATACCCAATTCTCCCTACAATGAAATCCTAAAATTTAAAACAAATAAAATCAACATATAACGAAATATGATCACTATATATATAAACTAAATATTAAATATGGAACCCAAGTAACCACTGATCTAAGTAGTTAAACAAACCTTGTAGTTCAATTGGACAGAACAATCAAGGTCAAGTCAGCTGCATTCAAAAAAACAAAAACAAAAACAAAAACATAAATAGTTAAATACAATAATAATACATAAAGATTTAAGAAATAGTTACTAGTATATGCATACCCATATGTATGTGCGGTCAAATAGCAATCGTCAGAGATCGCCAAGCTCGCAAACTTATCGGTAACACTCAAGAAACACAGCCGATTGCATATAATAAGTCCTCTGCCTCTGCTCTGCTGCGTGAGGGATGAGAAGTTGAAATTATATATATATATATATATATGCTTTTTCGTGACAATTAATTTTTTATCGTGACAAATAACTTCTTTTCATGACAAGTAATTTTTTAACTTAACAAAAGATTTTTTTCGTGACAAATAATTATATTTTTCATGACAAATAATTTTTGTTCGTGACAAACAAATTCCACTTAAATAATGTTTTTTCGTGACAAATAAATTTTGTTCGTGACAAACAAATTCCACTCAAATATTTTTTTTCGTGACAAATGATTATATTTTTCGTGACAAATAATTATATTTTTCGTTACAAACAAATTCCACTTAAAATTCAAGGGACTCTTTAGCAATTTTCTCTAAAAGGAACTGATAATTAAATTAAAAATATCTCCATTAAATATTTTATAATCTCTCATAAAATGAAATGGAATTAATTGTTGTTTTAACCAAAATCGATTTTTTTTTTTATTAGAATTGAAGCAGATATAAAAATTCGAAACTTTTCACAAAAACATTTTCTTAAAAATACAATTGAAAATACAAATGGACAAAAAAAAATCTAAAAATCAATATTCAGACAGATCCAGATGTTCAAAGTGTGTGAAAATAAACAAAAAAGAAAACTTACAAGTTGAGTGTTTCTTCAAACTTCAAGTTACTGGTAATAATCTCGATCGAGCGAAGCCACACGGATGAATCCAGAAGAAATTGGAATGGAGAAGTTGAATTTCAGACGAGAGAGAGAGAGAGTGAGTGGAGTTTTTGTTTGGACTCAAATCTCCAGAGAGAATATGTGGGGGAGAGAGACAGCTTTCTAAAATGGAGCTTCCTTTGTCTCTTTTGCTCTATTTCACATGGAATTTCAATAAAGTCAAAAGTCTTTTTAAGTATTCAAAAATCATTATTAATTTAATAATTTACAAGGATTTTATTCTAAGTTATTATTTACTGTATATTTGATATTTCACTTCAACATCTTACCCACACCACTCGTATGAATTTAATCCAAAAAAGTATTGAGTGGTTGAGATATTGAAGTCAAAATTTTAATTTCAACAAATTTAAAATTTTTTAGCATAACCCTTGACTATATTGGATTTAGTTACTATATATTAACTATATAGTTGAGAGGAGTTATAAAAGATAATTTTTTTTTTTTTTTTTTATCAGAGACGTAGCTCAACTGGTAGATGGACGTGCTTGAAACTCATTAATAAATACTGTTAAAAAAAATTAATTAATTATTTATTTTATTTATGAATTGAAATCCAATGATTAAAAACTAGTAAGCTAAATCCCTAACTATATAGGCACAAGTCGAGATTGAAATTTGTTATCGCTGTCGGGTTATTACTCTTAATGTGACTCGATAGAAAATGTAATCATTCAACTTGCCAATATAGTAGGCTCTAACCGGTATATCAAATAATAATAATAATAATATCGTGTTATATTGATATTGAATTTTGTTAGATCATATCCAATGTATATATCAATATTAATGTCAAATTTGGTATGAATATTAATAAAATATTATATTTGGCACATCATTTAGCATTGTACTCTAATGTAAAATTCTGTTTGATATATATATATTTTTATTATTTAAAATTATAAAAGTCAACAAATATAACAAATGCATTCTATGAATGCATTGAATATTTTTTTTAAAATTATTTCAACCTCAATTTTTTCATATATATATATATATATATATATCGGTCCTAGGGTTGTTTGTCAATATACTCGAGCAACTTTAAAAGGAGGGGTGGTGGTTGTATACTTGTATCATACGTCAAAGTCAGTTTTTCTTTGTTCTTTTGGGTGGTGGTGGTGTAATAACCGGTGGGTAAATGGGTGGGCTTAGCTTTCAAGTTTGAAATTCGTGGAAATATGTGTGATCTTCTTTCGGGTGGTGGTGGTGTAATAACCGGTGGGTAAATGGGTGGGCTTAGCTTTGAAGTTTGAAATTCGTGGAATTATGTGTGATCTTCTTTTGGGTGGTGGTGGTGTAATAACCGGTGGGTAAATGAGTGGGCTTAGGTTTGAAGTTTGAAATTCGTGGAAATATGTGTGGTCTGCTGCTCTGCTCTGCAACTGTGCATCATGCAGATGCAGCACACTGCCATACTACTGGGCCAAACAAAGATAGAGCTGTGTGGTCTGCCCGTCTGTGACATCTTTTTAACTCTCCTTCACTCTTACGCTCTTCTTCAATAGGATAAAGCGTGTCACAAAAGAGAACGTGGTTAGGGTTACATGTTTTGCTCTGTTTTCTTTTCAGAGAGAAAGAGAGAGAGAGATATCTCCGCTTAGTACTATTCTATCTGATATCTGATTATCTATCCAATTCAACCTGTACTTTGATTTGTCTCTTTCATCACATTCATGGCTTTTTTTTTTCTTTCTTTTTCTTTGATGGCCATAAACAACAAAGACATAATGACATCCACTCTCTATATATATTTTGTATTTATCCTAAGAAAATAAAAATACATTAGACTTGTGTTTCTCATATTTGCTGGTTAGTGCTTTTGTTTACTAAGAAAACATTACTTTGTTCATATCGGCTAAACCTGGAACCCAATCTAGTGCAAACTGATAGGCCCTAAATAAATACAAAAAATTGAAAAAGTGGCAACGTTGTTCCATTAATGACTCCCTTTCTTCTCATTTACTTTCTGGTTTTTTGTTATTTGCATGTATAGAATGAATACCTTTAATTGATGTGATTCATTTCACAGGAATATTAAATACTACACGGTTTATGCCATTGACCTTGTTGGATTCGGTGCTTACATACACTGTATGTGTATGAATCTACTGTATATGTGTGTGTATCTACAGTATATACTGTATTTTAAATAAAAAACGTGTAAATATGGAAAGACAGCAGTATTAGAATTGATTTATTTGGGTAGCAATGCAATAAGCAGCCATTGATTTATTTGGGTGGGGCACCGGGCACATAACACAACACAAGAGTCAAGACTAGACAAAACTCATATCATCCAACTTTTGGATTTTTACCTTTGGAAAGGAGAAGGACCACAATCAGTGACCATCAACATGACCATAATATATGTATAGAAACTTTTAAAGTAATAAGGAAAGAAATTTAGCAAGTGATCCTCCTAAGTCCTAACCTTTATATGTTTTTTTTTTTTTTTTTTTTGAAATACTAACCTTTATATGTAAGCATGGTTGGTTTGTTGACTTCCAGTTTATTATGTAAAGTCATTAACAATGACATGGCAGGATTTGGTTGGACCAAAAGTCAATTAAAGACAAATTAATTTATTTTCCTTTTTTTTTTTTTTTTTTTTTGTAATTTGATCACCACCATCCGTACCTAAGATGGACAGTGGAGATCAATCTACCTATTTAATTATTTTCTTTTATTGTATAATTATAAATTTATTTTATTTTATGATAAATAAAATATTGACACATGGCATGTTTTTTTATTTAAAGATAAAAATACACATGTAAGTGTTAAGTTTGACTGATTCAACTGTTGACCAACATATGGACTAAATTGATGTATTTATGAAAAGAGAGGGACCAAAGGTCCTAGAAAAGCAAACGCACTTAAAAATTTGATCTTTCCCCAAAACTTAGGGATTAAACTGATAATATCCCTAAAATTTATTGTCTCCATCACAGTGAACGGTTGGTGATTAAAGTTGTTTTAAACTTTGAAAGAGAATGAGAGAAGTTTCGAGATTTGATTGGTTGAGAAATATATTTATAATCCGATAGTTAAAGTACACCTACTCAAACAGTCAAAGAGAGAAATTGATTTATAATCTGATAGCTAAAGTACACCCTACTCAAACAGTTAAAAGTGTCAAAATTAAATATTTTAGTAATGCGACGTAGAATAAATAGACATTATGTTAATAATTGTGTTTCCAATACAATCGTGCATATTCAACGTCAAACTGACATGGCAAAAAAAAATATTAAACATTGTCAACATGGCTGTCCACTTTCAGACGGTCTGTTGCAAAACTATTTTTTAGGTTGACTCAGCAAACATTTAAAGCTGACGTTAATTTTTCATATATTTTTGGTAAGGATATAAAATATAAAATAAAACAGGAAAAAAAATGGATACGTCATTAAAAATATTGTGTTTTAGACGGAAGCATTGGAGACCAAATTTTAAGTTGATTGTCTATCAAGTTTATTTTTATGTCATATAGAAATCAAGTCTCTTAACATTATTGTCATGTCAACAATTATTGGTATGCAAGCCACTTTTATATTGGGGATGCTTTAACCTCCATAATCTCTAACAGATAATTATACAATATAAACTCTACATTTATGTTAGATAATTGTCTTAAAGAGATTTTTTTACCTCATTATCAATTCATCTTTAAGAAATTCTACCGATTAAAATGCTCTTATCTTTGATGTTTAATTTGCTATACTAAAATGCACAGAGTACCAGCGGTGCACAATAGCACCTCTTATCCAAAAAAGACCTGTCATAAATGTCTGTCATTAGTAATGAAAAAAAAAAAAAATTCCTTATTTGGCTAAAAGACGAAACAGGGAAAGTTTCACTTTCAAGTCAAAACTGTGGACTGAGTTTTTTTGACAAAACAGCTTTTATTTTTTTATTTTGTTTGAAAAACAAAAACGCACCACAAAGTTCTAGACCTGACTCGGTTCCGGTTCGAACCGGAGGAACCGGTTTTTCGGTTCCGATTCAAGAACCGGCCGGTTCGAACCGGATTCCGGTTCCAATTCTGAACCGGCCGGTTCCAATTTTATTTATTTTTTATTTATTTTTTTTTAATATTATAAAATATTACATTTTATTTATAAATAAAATAAAATGTTAGAAAGGACATTGTAGAGTATTGAGCCATGGCCCATAACCCTTGTCCAAGTAATTATGTTTTCCATTCTCTTCTCCTCCTTTTTATATAGGTTAGACATCTCATTCACTTCTCTGGTTTTCCAATGTGGGATGTGGGTTAAGGGATAAAAAGTCATACTATGCATTTTTAACAAATATTTATCAATTTTTTTTCCTTTAATTTAAAACTATTTGTTAAAAAATGCATAATATTTTAAGTTTTAAGGAAAAAAAATTGATAAATATTTGTTAAAAATTCATAATATGACTTCTTATCCCTTATCCCACATCCCACATTGGAAAAATAGAAAAATGAATGAGATGCCTAACCTATATAAAAATGAGGAGAAAGGAATGTAAAACATATTTACTTGGACAAGGGTTATGGGCCATGGCTCAATACTCTACAATGTTTTTTCTAACATTTTATTTTTTTATAAATAAAATGTAATATTTTGTAATGTTAAAAAAAAAAAATAAATAAATAAATAAAAAAAAAAAAAATTTCCGGTTCGAAACCGGCGGAACCGGAATCGGAACCGGCCTATGCCGGTTCCGGTTTTGGTTCCACCCAAACTTGGAATCGGAACCGAAACTGGAACCGAACCGGAACCGCGTCAAGCCTACCACAAACTCACAAAGAAGGAGTTGCATGCCATTGGTACATTGAAATCTGGGCTCACAAGATTTTTAATAGTTTCTGACAAAAGAGAAAACATATCACGTGATCCTCTTATTTCTTATATATTCTTAAATACACTTTCGTTAAAATCATCTCTTTGATTGTATATTTTAATTTAAAGATGTTAATGTTTTTATTTTGTTTTATTGAATTATTTAAAGTTAATTATTATATTAAATGCTAATTATATATATAAATTGATGATTTAAAAATATTTATTAGTCTATTGATTAATAAAATGTATAAAAATAAAAATAAAATTTTTTCTTAAACCTTAAAGGACATGTAGTGTTGGTAGTTAAGAGGGAAGAGAACAAAAAGAGATGGGAGTTTTAGTCAAAGTGTCCAAATTTTAACTGAGCAAAAGCCCATAATTTTGAAACCTTGCATAGCAAAAGCACATCCAAATTTTAAAAGCGTCTTTGAAAATATGTGACTAATGATATTATAATTTTAATAGTATCTTTAAAAATCTTTAAACAGTGACACGTGTAAAAACCACATTGGTTAGTTTAATTTTAAAATCCTCATGAAATGAACAAATTAAAGATCCCTATCTTATTAATTAATGAAAAAAATAGCAAATATATATATAATAATTTAAAGGGGTATTATCACCAAAGTCCCTAGTTTATCATGAATTGTCACCTTTTTAAACGTCTTTACCATATTCATCACTTTAGTCCCTCCTTTTTCCAAAACACATCACTTTGGTCCATTTGACCAAAGTTTGACAGTCAACTTTAACATAATAGGTTAAAGTACACTTTTGCCCTTGCTATTATATAATGTAAATGAAATGGCAATTTTAACCTTAAATTAAAATGAAAATCAGAAAAATTATTAATAATTAAATCATTAAATAATAATAATAATAAAAACAAAGTAACAACCCCAAAAAAATTCATCTTATTTTCCCCAATTTTCTGACATTTGCCTGTTCCTCTTCTTCTTCCTCACGCCATTTTCATCTCCTCAAATCCCTTTAATTTCTTTTTCTTCCAATCTTTGGAAGATTAAATAAATTTAAATGGTATGTTTTAATTTATTTATTTTTTTCGTTGGAAGCAGATATATCACACAATAACACTAATCTACACATAATCTAACAAAGTAGATATTTTTAACATAAAATTTTTCATACCCGGTTTTCCTCTTATTTTTCTTCTCTTTTTTTTTTTTCTTTTTTTTTTCATCATCATCAACATAATATAATTTTCCCCACAAAATCAGAAACTTTAAGGAAACGAACACATAAAAAACATCTCAATAAAGTAAAAAAAAAAAAAAAAAAAGTAATCAGCGGATACACAATCCAATCAAAGGATAAAAGGGTGTTCATTTGTTGTTTAAACCCAGAAAAAAGTTAAGATTTTTTATACAAATAATACTAACCCAATTAAAGAAATAGGAGAATATGGTGATGATGATTGATAACCCATATTTTCAACTTTCATTATTTGAAAATCTGGGTTTTGAAAATCTGGGTTTTAAATTTTTGAGGTGGAAGATGGGAGATTGAGATTGAGATGGAAAAGAGATAGAGATAAAGAGAGAGAAACGAGAGAAGAGGAAGCTTAGAGAAAAATTGAATAAAAAAAACGTGGGTCCTCTCTTTTTTCTTCTTAAATTAATTTCCTACTTCCCAATGAACCCAATCCCCTTTTTGGTTTTTTCAATTGTCTTTTTTGTCTTTTAATTTTTTTTTTTTTTTTTTATTTAGTATGGCCCACATGTTGGAAAGCATGTCAGGAATTTAAAATTTAATTTGTTAAAGACTAAAATGTCCTTGGATCTGTTATTTTTGACTAACAGATGACTAACGGAAGGACTAAAGTGATGTGTTTTGGAAAAAGGAGGGACTAAAGTGATGAATATGGTAAAGACGTTTAAAAAGGTGACAATTCGTGAAAAAATAGGGACTTTGATGATAATACCCCTAATTTAAAATTATAATAAACTTTTATTTTAGAAACCATGGCCAACTGGACTGGTACACCTCTCCCTGATTAATGATTTGGATGATGCATATTGAGAAACAATTGTTTTTAAAATAAGCAGTCCGAATCTGTATTAGAAATCAAGAAGATCGTGGAACTGAAAAAATCAGTTGTCAGGTAAAAAGTAAAAACTTTTATTTTTTATTTTTTATTTTTTTTTGGACAATAAACAAACACAGCAAAGCAACAGCTACAACAATCATGGGAAAATAACATTTAGGCAAAACTTTTAGTTTGCTTTTTCAACACTAGAAAAAGATTATGGTAAATTCAGTCTATTGCTTTTTTTTCTTCTCTTGTCTGAATTTTCACGTGATTCTGAAAAAACTGTAAAGGTGCCCTTTTAGTGCTTTGACTAGCTTTCAAAGCGCTTTGAATGATAATATGGTGTGTTTGTTGTAGCTGTAGGTGTAGCTTTCATATGGATGATGAAATTCTGAGAGAGGATTTTACTTGAAAACATTGAAACATTGTAAAATATTAATGGGTCCTTACTCCACACTTGATGGCAACATAGATTCAAGGGTGCAAACTTTAACCTATGAAAATTTTATAGCTGCAAACCCATCACAATAAGACTTCCTAGAAACATTATAAAATATTAAAGGGTCCTTACTCCAGACTTGATGGCAACAAAGATTCACGGGTGCAAACTTTAACCTATGAAAATTTTATAGCTGCAAACCCATCACAATAAGACTTTCTAAGATATTTCAGGTAACCATAGGTGATCCATGGATACAAACTCAACATCAACTCATCATCCCATAGTGTCGTGTGAGACAACTTACAATTGCTCTCACAGGCTTTAGTTGACCCGTACGTTTGACAGGAAACCTATCGCGTAACAGGCTCTCACATAATCCCGATACTTCGTTAAATCCCTGCCCAGAAGCTTAGTATCCGTGTATTGCTGCCCAACATTAGGATACTTTTGCAGAAGGGGTTCCACTCCACCTAGCTCAGGATATAAGTCACTGATATCCTTTTCCACCTTCTTTAAAGGTCCCACATCATCCACAAGTGTGCAGCATCGCTGCAACAACTGCCCATCATTGTCAAGTCGCTTCAATTCTTCTTCAAGATACTTGCCCTAAGAAAATAAAAATAAAAAACGAGTTAACAACTAATATTTAAAATAAATATATACCAAAAAAAACATATCTCTGGTTCATTATACCCAATTCTCCCTACAATGAAATCCTAAAATTTAAAACAAATAAAATCAACATATAACGAAATATGATCACTATATATATAAACAAAATATTAAATATGGAACCCAAGTAATCACTGATCTAAGTAGTTAAACAAACCTTGTAGTACAGTTGGACAGAACAATCAAGGTCAAGTCAGCTGCATTCAAAAAAACAAAAACAAAAACATAAATAGTTAAATACAATAATAATACATAAAGATTTAAGAAATAGTTACTAGTATATGCATACACATATATGTATGTGCGGTCAAATAGCAATCGTCAGAGATCGTCAAGCTCGCAAACTTTTGTTTTTTTTTTTTTGAACAAAAAAAGCACAAAGAACAGCCCCGAAACAGAAAACAAAACAAAACAAAGAACAGACAAAAGCACCCCACCCGCACAGCGGAAACACCAGAGAAGAAGCAGGGGATTAGGAGATATCCCAATTCAGAAAATCACCCGTCCTACTAGAGCCTAATTTCGCAAGATTATCAGCATAAGAATTCGTCTCAAATAAAAATTTTTCGTGACAAATAATTTTTTTTCATGACAAACAAATTCCACTCCAAATAATTTTTTCGTGACAAACAAATTCCACTTAAAATTCAAGGGACTCTTTAGCAATTTTCTCTAAAAGGAACTGATAATTAAATTAAAAATATCTCCATTAAATATTTTATAATCTCTCATAAAATGAAATGGAATTAACTGTTGTTTTAACCAAAATCGAATTATTTTTTTTTATTAGAATTGAAGCAGATATAAAAATTCGAAACTTTTCACAAAAACATTTTCTTAAAAATACAATTGAAAATACAAATGGAAAAAAAAAAATCTAAAAATCAATATTCAGACAGATCCAGATGTTCAAAGTGTGTGAAAATAAACAAAAAAGAAAACTTACAAGTTGAGTGTTTCTTCAAACTTCAAGTAACTGGTAATAATCTCGATCGAGCGAAGCCACACAGATGAATCCAGAAGAAATTGGAAGGGAGAATTTGAATTTCAGACAAAAAAGAGAGAGAGGGAGAGAGAGGGAGTGGAGTTTTTGTTTGGACTCAAATCTCCAGAGAGAAATTTAGAGAGAAGACAAATATATAGGGTTTTGAAAAATGAAGAAGCTGCGTGGAGTTTTCAACAAGAAGAAGAAAATATCCTGTGGTCTTGCTTGGAAAGTGGAGAAAGAAAAGATTTACTAAATTGTCAATCAATTTTTTTTAAGGGAATTGTACAGTTGCGGCCTAGAAAGTTCAATTAAAAATCAAGCAAAAACATTGATTAATTATGGGTTTGATTTGCTTGTAGGATTAATTGATTTCTGGAGATAGACTAGAAAAAAAGTTTAAATTTGCTTCAGTGTATAACGTGAAAAAAAAAAAAAAGAAAAAAAAAAAGGGAGAAAGTGCAGAAGAGATGAGAAGGCTATCATTGTGTCATGTATATATATATAGAGTGATAGAACCAGCCTCAACTAGGGTTTAGGATGTACCAAATTACGACAATGCCCCTTATGTGTATTGGGAAATTAATGGGCTCCAAACACTAACTTTCAGCCCATTATACCCTGACTTGTTTCTATGTACACCCACTGTCACACCAATATACTTTTAAATTGTTTTCTTTGTATATAGAAATACAGAATAGCACCCAAATTTGTTAGGAACCAAAACGTTAACGTTTAGAGGGATCCCACTATAAAAGCATCCTCATTTCACACCAAACCCTAGATTGTGTAGTTCGTTCCACTCTTGATGCTTGTCTCTCTTAAACGATCCTCCTCCTCTCTAGAAACCTTGCCATTTCTTCCACTGAATCCACCAATTTCTTTACCAAAAAGTTACCCTTACAAAGATTGAGTTCGATTTACAAAATCCACTTTGTAGATCGACACTTGAGTTGCTCACATCTGCCATTTTTGATACAAAAAATTTCTTTTCTGATGATGATATGTTTTTGGAAGAGAGAGAATAATCTCTTTTGTTTGCAGATCTGGTTTACTTTTTTGGAAAGTTTGGAAACAAAATAGGGTTAAGGTTTTTTTTTTTTTTTTTTTTTTTATATATATTTTTTAATAATTTGAAAGTAAAAATAAAAAATAAAAAATAAAAACCGGGTACCCGGCCGGGTATCCGGGTAGACCCGGACCCTGGCCGTAACACAACCGGCCCGGGTACCCGGAAAACCCTTACCCGGTGCCGGGTAAGGAATGTCCGGGTCTTACCCGGAAAATTCCGGCCTGGGTAAACCGGGTACTCGGCCCGGCCGGGTGAGTTTGCCATCCCTATTAGTGGGTTTTTATAGTGTAGGGTTGAACTCTAAACGAGCCCGTTTTGAGTTCCCTAATATGGCACCGTTTCTGCCTCTGCTCTGCTGCGTGAGGGATGAGAACTATAGGGTTGAACTTGAATTAAATGATTGCGGGCCGAGTTGAGAGTGTAACTTACTTTGTTCATATGGGCTCAACCTGGAACCCAATCCAGTGCAAACTGATAGGCCCTAAATAAATGCAAAAAATTGACAAGGTGTGGAATAGGTTGAAAAAGTGGCTTAGTTGCTCCCTTTCTTCTCATTTACTTTCTGGTTTTTTGTTATTAGAATGAATACCTTTAATTGATGTGATTCATTTCAGACTACACGGTTTATGCCATTGACCTTGTTGGATTCGGTGCCTACATATATACTATTTGTATGAATCTACTCTATATGTGTATGTGTATCTACAGTATATACTGTATTTGAAATTAAAAAAAAAAAAACAAAAAAACAACCCTTGATTTTTTGGATCATAAGATCAAATCAAATCTGGGGGACACTAACTTTGATGTAGAGCTGATATCTAACCAACCCCAATTTGTCTCACTTGAAACCTAACAAAACAACAAAAACAAATTGGTATGATTTTGAACCACCAAGGAAATGAAAAGGATGGTTTTAATAAATTTTTCCTATAGAGAGAGACTGACACACACATGTTTTCTAGTTATATTATTAATATTAGGAAAATGTTGCAAGACCCTAAGGCATTAACAAGGCCATCCTGAAAGATAGCAAAACTGGACCATGCATGCAATGGAAAAAACAACAAAGTGGGCACAAGAAAGGAGAACAGCCTTTGGGATTTCATTTATTGTTCATTACTTAGATACTTGTATCAATTCTTCGATGATTCACTTATCAAAGTCATTCATACAACAAACAAATTCATGCTTCCTTATTACATTAAAATCACAGTCAATAAATTGGTAACAATTTGCATAGAAAAATGGTATACCTCAGAATATTGGAGGCAAAAAATCAACTGAAAACAAACACAATTGGCTGCTCAAGTGCAGGCAGAACCTTAACAATATATGATTTGGAACTTATCATCATCATCATCATGTATTCCCAACAGTATATGAATATCTAACACTTTTATCACATTAACCTCTTTAGTCATTACTTTCAATCGATTGATATAAAAGAGTAGAGCACAGATGCCTTCTTGTATCGATTGAGTGTGCACCAATCTCATTATATGAAATCTGATACATTAGCAAGACTGCAGTTGCATAACCTCTAATCCTTTCATAAAACCCCCAAATCATCATAAATTTCTTTCAACCAAACACAATGAAGGTTGTAAATAAAATTAAGACAAAAAAAAAGAGGAGGAAATCTCAAGACTAATTTCCTTTCCACTCAACACAATTGAAGTTATAAAGAAAATTAAAAAAAGAGGTAGTTATAAAGAAAAAGAAAAAGGGGTAGTTCATTAAACCTAAAATATCAGATTTCTCTAAGTTACTCTTTTGTTACACTTGTGCTTTCATCTTCAAATTTGCAATTGAAACTAAACAAATAAAGTATCATTGAAACTTCAATTCAATAAGCATAGTTATCAGATTCAAATACCAGGTAACACACCAACAAAGCCATCTGCCTTTTCGATGAGCTCATCTACCGAAAGAGTTTCATGTTCATCTTTTTACATACTTGCAATGGCTAACTGATCACCTATATTAGCACATAAAATAAGGCATTAGATTTTAACTTCAATGATGCTGCTACCCAAGGCACTCATTGGGGATTAAATGCTACAAATTGTACCCAATACAGAGGATCACATCTCTTTTCATGAGTCATGAGATTCTAAGAAAGACAATTCAATTAAATGTCATTACTAGTATTAAGATTTTGAATTACACGGAGATATGAAGATTAATTACGGAGGGTTGACGATAAACGGCTTGCCGATGACTTTAAAGTGTAAACTTATCTGGCCAGCTGTTTTTCAGTCTGGAGATGCACCTAAATGTGATGTTAAACTCTTCTCTTTAGAGTAAAATTCCCCTAGTTAGACAAACCAACTCTGTATTCCTTTTTTTATTTTTTTGCATAATGTTTTATATTTTTCGTTGACGACTTCCCTTTCAAGAGAGGTTTCTGATGAATTCTAATAAACTTCTAAGTAGATTTATAGTGAATCATACAAGAAGTTTATAAAGAATCTCAAAACTTTTAAAGGAAATTATCAACGGAAAATGTAAACTTTAGGATTCCTCTGATTGTATTTAAATCAAACCTCAAGGGACGTCTACCGTGACTAGAGAGAAGTGCAACATGTATGAATATGGATCGCCCATTTTTAATTTTGTTTATTTTTTTTATGTACTCTTTATCTATTCAAGCTTTATTGCTACCAATGTTGTATTATTTATTAACACATAAAGATTTCTTGAGTTATTATAAAAAGATTGTAAGGGGCTAATGATAACAATGAAGATTTTGTTCAAGCTTACAAATTGTTTTTGTAAATGGACTAAAGAGGCAGACTGAGTTACTGAAATATTGACAAAGTTAAAGACACAGCAACATATATATTGACAATCAAAATAACAAAGAAAATTCAGATCTTTACACGCAAATTCAGTCCACATCATTTACCAGTTACCACTCAAACAACCAATTTCAACAGCAGAACAAGCAACAGCTATACTAACAAGTAATTAATCCATTTGGCTACTTGAAAAAAAGAAAAAAAAGAAACCTGCAATTGGCAGCAATAGATCTCTGGGTGAAGAAGCCTTCACATGACGTCAAAACTAAGTTTGAAATTCTTCCTCTTCTCGTCTCTTCATCGCTGACGCCACCACTTTTCCTAACCGAGTTCCGGTAAATTTTCTAGTTTGATGGGAAAACATACATGAAAGTGATAATACTGGAACTAAACGGTGTCGTTTCGAAATTATACAAGTGTTGTTGGGTTGGGCTGCTTGTAATCCAATCCAAATCCAAATCCATATCAGGAATTCCAGCAAACTTCCAACTTTTACAGTAACACCACCACATCTTTTTGACTTTCAAAACGTACACGCGTATTGAAATTTGAAGCCAATTAACTTCACACTTGGTGCTACATGTGATTTTGTTTTCTACTTTTAGATTGCTTAGTGAACATTGCTTGCTTTCAGTGTGAAGAAGATTCCAAATTTCCACTGCATGAGTTGTACGCGTGACCTCGCCTTAGCCTTTCCACGTTATAAAAGAAAAAAGATCAACTCATCTTTTTCTTCATAGTTGAAGTCAACCCGCAGATCGACTCACACAACATCACCATCATCTTCTTCTTCATAGTTGATAGTCATGGCCAAGTCTGATGAAAATAATGGTTTTGAATACCTGATAGTGAGGCCAGAAAAGGGTAGGACAGTGGACTTGGTAAGGTACATGTTATGGGGGGATGTAATGAGTGGAGTCAGCTTCTTGGAGACTTCTTCCGACGAATATTTAGCAGAGCAAGTGCAGTTGGCTGCTGATCATCCGGCTGACCGCAGATTGATCATTGTGGTTTCCATCCTTGTACGCAAGATTGTTGCTCTTCTCCGTAAACCATTGGAGTACACTGGCTATGCAATTGAATTCATTCTCAATCTCCTCTCCCTCAATGCCAAACTCTCTGGATTAATCTACAACCTCTTCCATGGTATGCTATAAAACTCATGTTTTTTTTATCTTACTTGTCTTTTTCATAACTATTGTTTTAATGGGAAGTTGGGAACACATGTATACTCTGTTGTGAGTTGACAATTATTATAGTTTTTGAATCAAATTGCAAACTTTGTCAAAAGTTTAATCATGATTATGGGATTGTAGGCAAGGTGGTGATTCCACAGAGAGACACTAATACTTTTATAAGTACAATTGGGCATTTAGATGGCCGAATAGACCTCTTCAGCGGCCACAACTTAAAAATAGAATTGGGAAACCGACTTCTCATGGACCTTTGTATGATGGCTTCTAAGTTAGCCTACGAGAATGATCAAGTTGTTAGAAATGTAGTTGTCAATCACTGGAAGGCAAGCTATTCTATCACTTCTAATTCATTTATCTTTTGTAATATATGATATGAACTTGTCATAATAAGACTACAATTTAATGAAAAAAACAGATGCATTTCGTGGACTTCTACAACTGCTGGAACGGTAAGAATTTCAGTTATATCAATTCTGACTAATATATATTTCCGGCATTCCTTAGTATGGATTATAACTTTCTTCAACTTGGGAAACTATGTACATTGTGTTGTTTTGGAATATTATTTGACAGATTTCCACAAGGAGAAGTCCACTCAAGTGTTCATACTTTGCGACAAGCCCAAAGATGCAACTTTGATTTTGATCAGCTTCAGGGGCACAGAACCTTTTGATGCTGATGATTGGATTACAGATTTTGACTTCTCTTGGTATGAGTTCCCGGAATTGGGAAAAGTCCACATGGGATTCTTAGAAGCCTTAGGTTTGGGCAACAGAGAAAAGGCTATAACCTTCCAACATCATCTTCAGATGAAAGATACAAACTCTTCAGAAAGCAATAAATCGATACCATCAAACACTTCTTCCGAGTTTAAAAACCAATCCAGTAGAAAGGTTATGCCAGAAATGGGGGAGATGAGTGCATACTACACTGTAAAAGGAAAGCTCAAGGACTTACTCAACGAGCACAAGAATGCAAAATTCGTTGTCACTGGTCATAGCTTAGGCGGAGCCCTTGCTATATTGTTCCCAACTATACTGGTGGTACATGAGGAGAAGGAGGTAATGCAGAGTTTATTGGGTGTGTATACATTTGGGCAACCAAGGGTTGGGAACCGTCAGCTGGGGAGGTTCATGGAAGCTCATTTGGATTCTCCAATACCAAAGTACTTCAGGGTGGTTTACTGCAATGATATGGTGCCCAGGTTGCCTTATGATGACAGAACTTTCTTGTATAAGCATTTTGGGGTGTGCCTCTACTATAACAGCTGCTACATCGAGCAAGTACGTACATTTCCTTTGTGTTTAAGCTTTTTATGTCATTCACTTATATTCTGTAAACTCGTTTTCATATGACCACCATACTCTAAATGATATGGAATTTGTGAGTAGGCTACAAATATATTCACCTCAAATCATAAAATAAATAGACTATGTCTAGTGATATCAGGATTCTTCTCAACCTTGTACATTTATACGCATTTCTGTTTAATGATATGCTATATTAGCCTGCATTTTAGCCTTCTTTATAGTAATAAGTATGTTTTCCACTGCATGCATATTTGAAGAAAGTGGATGAGGAGCCAAACCCAAATTTCTTCGGGTTAAAGTATCTATTTCTGGAGTATCTGAATGCTGTTTGGGAGTTAATCCGAAGCTTCACAATGGGGTATAAGTATGGACCAGAGTATGAGGAAAGGTGGTTCTCCATTTTAATGAGGATAATGGGACTGGTACTCCCCGGCGTTTCTGCACACAGCCCCACAGATTATGTCAATTCCATGAGACTTGGAAAGGAACGCGTTGTTCAGATGTCTTCTTTATAGTGAGCTTCTTCTTACTAATTGTTTATATTCTAGCATGAATTTAGTTCCTCTTCTTTTTGAAACATCACTTGAAGTTACTGTGACTGTGACCGTGTGGTGTCTTAAGTCCAAATATTGAATTTTGTTGCTGAATAGAGTTTTTCGCTTTGTAATCCAGCTTAGGTATTTCTGCTTAGGTTTGTGATTTATGAGGAATGATTGCTGTGTTTGTGTTTTGCTTAGCTAGCAGTGCTGTGGGATTTGATTTCTACAGGCATTATGTGCCTCTATGATTTATTGGCTTAATTTTATGCAAATGAATACAAGCAAAAGATTTCAAATCTAAAACAAGATGAAGTTAACAAATTTCAAAATGAAAATTCAACCTTTGTTACATTGGGATTTTCCTGAATTTTACACGAACATCTCTGCCAACAAATTTAAGAATTCTCAAGCCTCCAAATGCATAGTCCTCTTCTATTAGCTGAAGTTACCTTTTGTAATACAATATTATGAACTTCAGAGCTCAAAGAATTGATAATATCGTAGCATAAATTACAAAAGCCATTTCTGATATTGGACAACAAATTCCAAATTCTTTGGCAGATGGTACCCAACTCAGGCTTAGAGATGAGGATTGCCTATGCCAGAAAACTGAACAGTAAAATATTCGTACAATGGCTTCAAACTGTATGAGCTACTTGGATTACACTCGAGTCCAGATTCTTAAGCCTTACCACTGATTCTACATGTCCTCTCAAAGTGTGTATCTCCCCCAGTCTGTACAATTCAGGGTCATTTTAGAATGTTAGCTACTGCATCCAATGATCCAAACTTAAAAAGAAAATCAAGAGAGACGTCTTTAAGGAAAATTGGAAGTTGGAAATATGTACCTGCTGGCTATCTCAGCACGCCTGGCTTGCTCAGCAATCAATGAAGATCTTGATCGCCTCCCATTGAACTCCAAATCTGCAGCCATTAAACCTTGAAGACTTCTCTGTGAGAGAACCCACTGAGCCGCCCTATCTTCTGTCCCGTAATCTTTCTTAGAAGTAAAAGCAGTCTGTTGAACCCAAAAGTAAATAAACATAATTTTGAAGCTAGTGTTAGAATGGTAGAACCAGGAAAGTATGGTATACTTCACAAACCTTCCTATCAAATAAGAGATTCCAGGCCTCTCCAGTGGTATGTAGAAGATCAACTGTATAAACATATAGCACCAGCGGCCAGCCCATCCCCATCCAATGTCTCTAATATAAGCAAATCTAATGTGGGCGTAGATGCAATTAAGGTAGCCACCTAGATGTCCAACAAAATTAAACAAAGTGAATTCAACAAATGATGCACACAAGAAGTTGATCTAGAACTAGGAGCTGCTCTTTTAAATATCATACCAGTTGAGCCACCACAAATGCACACATCAAAAGAGCCCCAGGTCTTTTGAGAAATGACCGACTCTGACTACGTGTGAAAAATATGAGAGCCTGGCTGATGATACTGACTTGCAAATATATAGCTTCTAAGTTAGCCTACGAGAATGCTCATGTTCATCACTGGAAGGCAAGCTATTCTATTACTTGTAATTAATTTATCTTTTGGTATACATCAATTCATTAATATATGATATGAAATTGTCATAACAAGACTACAATTTAATGAAAAAACAGATGCATTTTGTGGACTTCTACAACTGCTTCAGTTATATCAATTCAGACTAATGCTTTCCTTATTATGGATTGATTATAACTTTCTTCAACTTAGGAAAACTCTATCTCTACATTATTTGATAGATGTCTACAAGGAGATGTTCACTCAAGTGTTCATACTTTGCGACAAGCCCAAAGATGCAACTTTGATATTGATCAGCTTCATGGGCACAGAACCTTTTGATGCTGATGATTGGATTACAGATTTTGACTTCTCTTGGTATGAGTTCCTGGAATTGGGAAAAGTACACATGGGATCCTTAGAAGCCTTAGGTTTGGGCAACAGAGAAAAGGCTATAACCTTCCAGCATCACCTTCAGATGAAAGATACAAACTCTTCAGAAAGCACTAAATCACTGCTTCCAGTACAGGCAACAGAAAAGTTATGCCTGAAATGGGGGATATGCTGTTAAAGAAAAGCTCAAGGAGCACAAGAACGCAAAATTTGTGGTCACTGGTCATAGCTTAGGCAGAGCCCTTGCTATACTGGTGGCACACGAGGAGAAGGAGGTAATGCAGAGTTTATTTGGTGTGTATACATTTAGGCAACCAAGGGTCAGCTGGGGAGGTTCATGGAAGCTCATTTGGATTCTCCAATACCAAAGTACTTCGGGGTGGTTTACTGCAATGATATGGTGCCCAGGTTGCCCTATGATGACACGACTTTCTTGTATAAGCATTTTGGGGTGTGCCTCTACTATTACAGCTGCTACCTTGAGCAGGTGCGTACATTTCCTTTATGTTTAAGCGTTTTCATATCATTTTTACACATTTCTGTTTATTGTTAGCTATAATAGCCTGCTCTTTAGCGTTCTTTATAGTAATAAGTATGTTTTCCATTGCATACATATTTAGGCAAAATATTGAATTTTGTTGATGAATAAAGTTTTTCACTTAGCTACGTTTCTGTTTTGCTTAGGTATCAGTGCTGTGTGTTTTGATTTCTACAGGTTCTGTGCCTGTGCCGGTATGACATCTAATAGAAGAACATAATAACTTGAAAAGTAAGTATGGCATCTCTAAAGAGATTAGAGATGGAGTGCTCTTGGCTATACAAGCAAAAGATTCCAAGCCAAAACCAGATCAAGTTAACAAATTTCAAAGAGAAAATTCAACCTTTATTACAATAGGATTTTCCTGAATTTTACGAAAACATCTCTGCCAACAAATTTAAGAATTCTCAAACCTCAAAATGCATAGTCCTCTTCTATATATGAAAAAAAAATGAGATACATAGTAAGAAATGGCCTGATACATTAGCTGAAGTTACCTTTTGTAATACATTATGACCTTCAAAGTGCAAAGAATTGAGAATTTCGTAGCATAAATTACAACAGCCATTTCTGATTTTGAACAACAAATTTCAACTTCTTTGGCAGATGGTACCAAACTCAGTCTTGTATGCAACTAAGATGAGGATGCCTATGCCAGAAAACTGAATGGTAGAATATTCGTAAAATGGTTTCAAACTGTATGAGCTGCTTGGATTGCACTTGAGTCCAGATTTTTAAGCCTGACCACTGATTCTATATGTCCTCTGAAAGTGTGTAACTCCCCCAGTCTGTATAATCCATACGTAAGAAAGTTAGTTACTGTATCCAAACTTAAAAAGAAAATCATGAGAGATGTATTTAAGGAAAATTGAAAGTTGGAAATACCTGGCAATCTCAGCACGCCGCCTGGCTTGCTCAGCAATCAACGAAGATCTTGATCGCCTGCCATTGAACTCCAAGTCTGTAGCCATTAAACCTTGAAGACTTCTCTGGGAGAGAATCCACTGAGCTGCCCTATCTTCTGTCCCGTAATCTTTCTTAGAAGTAAAAGCAGTCTGTTCAAACCCAAAAGTAAATAAGCATCATTTTGAAGCTAGTGTTAGAATGTTAAAACCAGGAAAGTATGGTATGCTGCACTTACCTTCCTATCAAATAAGAGATTCCAGGCCTCTCCACTCAATGCATAACGAACTATAAACTTGATGATATCCAGTGGTATGTAGAAGACCAAGCTGTATAACCATATAACACCAGCCCATCCCCATCCAATGCCACTAATATAAGCAAAGCTAATGTTTGCGTAGACAGCGATTAATGTAGCCACCTAGATGTCCAACAAAATAAAACAAAGTGAATTCATCAAATGATTCTAAAAGCTGCCTTACAAGTTGATATTAAACTAGGAGCTGCTGTTAAATATCATACCAGTTGAGCCAGCACAAATGCACACATCAAAAGAGCCCCGGGTCTTTCAAGAAATGACCAACTCTGACTACGTGTGACAAATATGAGAGCCTGGCTGATGATACTGACTTGCAAATATATAGCAGATGAGACCTCCTCCGAATTGCTGGATATGGACTTTACATGAAAGTGGGTCTGCAGTTGCATATAGGATTACAGATATCAATTGCATAAAACAAAACCTGAATATTTTTTGCAACATCAGTAGAAACAAAATGATGACATAAGGGATAAATAAGTTAGATACCTCAAAGAAATCGGTGTCAATTACAATCCAGTAAAATAGAACAGTGATTAGTGCAAGATAGGTTCCAATGACAACGCCGGTTGCAAATATCTCATTGAGCTTCCAACTGTCAGGCCTTGGAGATGGCTTCACTCGATCTTTGGAGATAGTCATGATAGTCCCTAAAAAACAAAAAACAAAAAAAATCTATGAATACAAATTTCAAGAGAAGTTACTTTGTATATTTTCTGCTGAACACATGACCGTTTAGTCATTCTGTCATCAAACATAAAGATCATTCACGAAAAGGAAAGAGCATCACTGGTTGAAACATTACCATCATTAAGTATTGCTATTATCAGAACCATGAATGGTGGAAAGTCATATTCCCATATCAAAGCTAGAAGCACGAAACCAAGCTGCATGATTTCAAAATTATTTTAAAGTTATTAAGATTAGTAATTAATACAAACAGGTAAATTCATGAGAATGAACAAAATAATTGAATATGAAACAGAAATCTAGCTTACCACAATACGTATGGTTATGGAGACAGCATATATCTGCATATTCATAAGAGCGAATTAGCATTTTTCCCATTATAACAAACCCAAAATGGTTCAAAGAGGTGGTACAGAAAAAAGTTGTTGCATAGGTGGATCCTTTATCTGAGTTCTGAATTCAATGGTTTCTAGCATGTATACCTTATTTACTACATATATATATATATATACAGTCCCGTTCTCATGAGGATATCATGATATAAATATATGAGGACATTAAATATGAGCCACTCATTATGGAGAAGTTTTGATAAGTGTATACACACTTGAGTCAAAGCATATAAAACTAATGGCTTACATTCAATATCCTTCTGATGTGAAAATTTATATATATATATATACATACATAATTGTATTAGTATAGAGAAAAGATTGATACTGAACTGTATAATTCTTCATTCTTTGGAATATAGCCCTGCTAGTCAACACGGCACTGACAATCACGCTTAAGCCAGGCTCAGTTAATACTATGTCAGAAGCACTCCTTGCAGCATCTGTAGCATCTGCCACTGCTATACCAATATCTGCTTTCTTCAAAGCAGGTGCATCATTGACACCATCTCCTGTCATTCCAACTACATGCTTCTTCTCTTGTAAAATCTTCACGATTTCATATTTATGTTCTGAAAGTTAGTTGCAAAGGAGTATCAGGAGATGAGCAGAAAAAACTATAAACATGAAAATATACATCTCATTGTGAGCAAGAATCAATACCAGGGAATACACCAGCAAAGCCATCTGCCTTTTCGATGAGCTCATCCACCGGAAGAGCTTCATATTCATCTTTGTCACGTCCCAACAATGATGAAGACGGGTACATATTTGTTCCCATGCCAAGTCGTCTGCCTGTCTCCTTAGCAATGGCTAACTGATCACCTATATTAGCACATAAGATAAAGTGTTTGATTTTTACTTCAATGTTTCTGCCCAAGGTCTATTATCATTTGAAAATGCATGTACCTGTAATCATCTTGACACCAACTCCAAGGTTAAGTGCTCTACGGATGGTCTCAGCACTGTCATGTCTCGGAGGATCAAACAAAGGCAACAACCCGCAAAATGTCCAAGGACCTCCAGGACTCTCCTTATTCTTTTCAGGAACTTCCTGTAGAGGATGATTGTATGAAGTGAGTATAAAGTTTAATGAGAGTTCACATTTGAATCCCATTCTTTGATTTTATATCTTTGAACTGTATTATGTTGAGCTTGAGTTGATGAAACCCTCAATGAAAAAGGCAGTAAGATGTTATACCTGATAAGAAACTGCTAGAGATCGCAAGCCTCTTTCAGCATATTTGTCAATGATAGCATGTACTTTTCCAGCAATCTCATCTTTCTCTGGGCACAGATTTAGGATCTGATGGGAATACAGTAAGATTTAAGCATAATTAACAGCTACTTAGCTAGGAATGCAAAAACAAGAACATGTAGACAGCAATCCAAGGATCTCATCAATACAAATGAACATGTCATCCAACTAACTCATGAAGGTGATCTTATAAATCATTGCCATTTATCTATTATTGTTCTTGTTTAGCAAGTAGAACATTTGTCATATGAATGTGAAAGAAATCAGAATAACTTTAAAACAAGTGTTAACAATCATGCAATCTTGAATTTGCAGGGATGAATATCTTTGAGAATATCGATACCTGTTCAGGAGCTCCTTTGCTGGCCCGATACCAATTACCATCAGAATCAATGTATGTGATTGCAGTACGCTTGTCCACTGGATTGAATGGAAGAAAATGTACTTCTTTAATATTTGCGCGGGCCTAAATTCGAAAGGTACTTTAGTTGACAAGCATAAGTATCCAGCAGAGTTTAAGATTAGACCCACAACTAGAGATGTAAATCGGCTTCGGATATTAGATCCGATCCGACCCGGAAAATCTAGGGATGACAATGGGGTGGGTTTGGGGCAGGGTGACCCTCCCCGCACCCCACCCCATTTATTTTTTGAAAACCCATCCCCTCTTAAAACCCCTCAATAGATGAAGTGGGGTAGGGCGGGGCGGGGTATGCTTTCCCCATCTCCACCCAATTTACCCAATTTAACCCATTTATCTAAATTTTTTCTTAAAAAAATGTTGTCAAAAAAAATATATTTTAATATTATTAAAATAATAAACATATATCCCAATGAATAATATAAAGTAATTTCAAAAAACTATTAAAAATCATCTCATAAATATAAATTTTAAAACTAAACAAATAAATTCAATAATTTTAAAACATAAACATTGAACTAAATAATAAAATAAATAAATATTATATTTTAAGAGGGGCGGGGATTATAAAACCCATTCCCGCCTCGTACCTATTGCGGGTTTTATTATATATCCCCATCTTCGTCCCATCACTATCAAATTGAAACCCATCCCCATCCTATAAGTGTGGGTCCCCATCCCCGTGGATTATCCAAATCTGAATCAGAATCTGCTCCGAATCCACTCTGGATCCGAAACCGACACAAAATCCAATCCGGCTATTGTAATATTTTCTTATCAATTTTATAATAAGTTATATTTTATTTATGTTTAAATATATATTTTTTAGTTAATTTTGAAAAAAGACCTACACTGCACATATTTTATATATATATAAGTATATAACATTTTTTTAAAAAAAAATTAAAAAACTGACAATGTTTAATTTAAATTGTTTTTTTAAATATTGTTTTAAAAAATCCAAATCCAATCCGAAATAAAGTCCAAATCCGAAAAAATACATATCTGATCCAGTACAAAATATCCGATTGGAAGACTTTTTTTAAATAGTGAAAATCCGATCCGAAATTTTTCGGATCAAATCCGAAAATCTGAAAATTTAGGATTCAGATTATCCGAATCCGATCCGATTAACACCTCTGCCCTCAATTACAGTACCGAAGATAAATATTTTCCAAATTTACCTCCTTTGGGTCACCAAGCATGTTAACGATCGCAGCATCTATAGCATCCTGATTCTCCAGTCTTGATGCTCTGGCTGCCAGCAACACAACCATGTCCTTGTCCATATTATTGTTAAAAACCTGAAGAAGACATTAATTTGACATTAGGCTCATCTGGACAATTGATGAAAGGAACTTTGATAAAAGATAAAATGCTGACTTGCAGTTAACAAGCAAACCAATGCTTCTCTAATATTGAGATGTTAAAATGCTAAAATCATTCAAGTGTTATCTCAGATTCCTAAAATCTGTACCATGGAAACAGGTTGGTTACAATCATGCATGTGTAATGTAGTTTCATACCTCTATAAGATTCCGATCAACAGTAAGGCGATTCAATGTAAGAGTTCCTGTTTTATCACTGCAGAGAACATCCATTCCAGCCATTTCTTCAATTGCAGTCATCCTTTTTGTAATGGCACCCTTAAAAATGAAAATAATGTTAGCTTAGGCATTTAATTTTGATGTTGTAATTATTGAGCCTATAAGATTAAAGAAGTAAAAATGTTTTAGTGATTAATTCTGAGAAATTTGAGGACTCATGTGCCTTGATTTCAACTTCAGGTCACTTGAATGTGAGTGTCAACAGAGACCATGGAGGTATGAATATCTCATTGTTGGTTCATTATATTATAGGCTTGTAGATGTTAAGAGTTGCACCTGTTGAGACAGTCGATGAGAACCGATTGCAAGTGTAACAGATAACACTGTTGGCATAGCTATGGGTATTCCACCGATTAAGAGAACAAGAAGGTTGTTAATTCCATCCCTGTAGGAGCGTTGCTGTATAGGGAACATGACGATGATTTCAAGTATCATTCCCACAGCTATAGAGCAAATGCAGAAGTTTCCAATGGAAGTAAGGACCTGTACAGATTACAGACAAATCACTAAATTATATGCGTCGAAATAAGGCGATAAATCAGAGATTGTCTTAGACAGTCACCTGCTGAAAATGCCCAACAACTTCTGTGGAGTCAACTAGATGTGCTGCTTTTCCAAAGAAAGAGTGAACTCCGGTTGCTATCACCACTGCTTCAATCTCACCAAGCTTACATGTTGAACCTGAGAAAACTTCATCACCTGTTCTCTTGGTTACAGCGAGAGATTCTCCTGTAAGAGCTGACTGCATCAGAAAAAACAACAATCAATTTAACATCATCGAAAAACATCAAAGCATGATTTTGTTTGAGGTGTAAGAAGCAGTTACCTGATCAACTTTTAAAGGGTCTCCTTCGAGAAGGCGAGCATCTGCGGGAATGATATCCCCAAGCTTGATGCTAATTATGTCTCCTGGCACCAGAATAGCTGCATCTTGCTCTTGCCACTGTCCATCTCGGAGAACCTGCGTAAACATGTGACAAGGTGATGAGCTAGCTACATTTTGAGATATAATATTCAAAAGCAAGACAATCAGAGGCAAGGGACACACCTTTGTTTTTGGAGCTAAACGGGCCATAAGGGCTGATGCAGCATTCCCAGCATTATTTTCCTCGATAAAGCTAATTGTTGAGTTGATTATCAGTAAACAAATAATCCCTACAAAGTCCTGCCAGTCAGGACCCTCCCCCTGATATAACATTTTCCACAAAATTGATATCAGTTAAGAAGCATAAAGATGATATCCAGATAGCAAAGGGTAGTCAAAAAGAAGTAAGGTGGACCAGATGTTCTGAAAAAAAAAAAAATTACTCACTCCACCATTAGCAAGGGCAATAGCCATCACAGCTGCAGCTTCCATAACCCATGACAATGGATTCCACATGAAACCGAGAAATTTCAAAAACTTGTTCTCCTGCATCGCAATAATAAAGTAAGTGTAAATAAGAAGCAAAGTACTTGTATTTCAACAACAATGCAAAACAGTGAGATTGATCATACAAAGAAACAGCCATTCTGTTGTATGAATAATTGTTTAGCAATCCACTAACTTGAAGAAAACATGCTATTTGCTGGTTTCATTTATCAGATTTTCAACTTGTAATAAGATGTCCAAATGCTTTATTCAACTATAGGACATTTGAGAAGAGAAAACTTCCTGGAATAGATTTAGACCATTTTGCAAACACAAATTTTCATGACATCTTGTTAGTTTATGTTTTCTTGTATGCAACTTCTTTACTTTTCTTTAACAATCTTAAGACACTAATTTCACAATAATTTCTCAAGATTGAGTTCATAATTCTGATTAATTGGCAAAATTTCTCAAGATTGAGTTCATCTATGTGTTCTACTTTTCTACTTTGAACAAAAACTTCAGTGCAGTGGGTGCACCATGTCATCACGCTGATCTGGTGCTACCTGCCACTAAGAGGTTCACATGTGGCAATTTAAAGAAAATGGAAAAGAGAGTTGGATGACTTGTCATGTCTGATAATGTATATACTTTGTAAAATTTTCACCAACAAGTCAACTTGTAGGTTATGCAGACAAATTTGCCTGCTTAAAACGGTAAGGTGAATATAAAATTTATAGAAATGTTAAGAAGTTAGGGTTCTTACGGGCTTTTCTTCAAGCCTGTTTTGACCAAAAATCTTCAACCGCACTTCAGCATCTTCAGATGAAAGACCTTCACGGGAAGTTCTTAGTTGTTCAAATACTTCATTAAGTGGTAAGCGTTCCTGTTCAAACACAGAGTGTTAAAGATACACATTACATTACTACTATAAAATTTGAAGCAAAAAATGTGGTAACTTTGTTGCATTCACTTACCAAATCAATTCCCTCACGGTTGAAGTTTTCAGGATCCAGCAATGGTTTCTCCAGTTCCTCTGCCATTATCTTTAATCTGAAGATAACATACAATCAAATGCTTCTGGTGACCACTCAACAAGAATATTAAATAAAAGCATAGAAAAATATACTGGGATGTATGCTTGTAAGCAATAGCTATACAAGAACAAATGTATGTGAGAGGACTCAAAGGTCAAACCAGAGACTTTGATACCGTTAATAAAGACCCAAAATTTTAAACCGATAAGAAAAGACTCAACTATAGTATTAATCACCCTAATAGTTGGTATTTACCTTATAGCTTAAATTTTTTGGATTTAGCATTTACTTATAAACTGAATGGCAGAAGTGTTAAGCCTATTATAAATTGAATTTGTGAAATATGTTTATAAATCTAGTTCTTATAGTAAACTACTCTAAATATAACAAATATTACAATGAATAAGTGAGATTATAAGGTAACTATTAGTGTTAAGCTTTTGGATTGAACGATTACTTAAAAACTTGAATAGCAGGAGCGTTAAGCTCATTATAAATTGAATTTGTAAGAGATGTTTATAAATCAAGTTCTTGTAATAAACTACTCAAAATACAACAAATATTCCATTGATAATAGTGAGATTACGAGGTAACTACGACCAAATTGCTCTCATTTGCTAAGCCTTTTGTGAATCGAAAAACATGAAGGGTTTGACTTTACAAGTCATTATAAATCGAAATTTTGAAAGATTATTACCAACAAAGTTTAGCACTAAAATTGCAGATTATAAGATTATAAGGTAATTAAGGATCGATTACTCTTGGAAAGCGGAAAGTTAATACTTAATGCAACAAGCTGATCAATTCAAACATTAGTAATTATCCAAATTAAAAATGCAAAAACTCATTAATTACCACTACAAATCATATGTGCAAATACTAATATGTAAGGAAATGATATAAAGTACATTGATGAGAAGAGTTGCTTACTTGAGAGAAATTGGAAAAACAAGGAGAGAGGATCCAAGAATATTTGAGAAATATAGTGGATGGAGGAGTGAGGGCATGTAATTAAAAAGAATAGTGGAAGTGCGATGGTTTAAGAAGGGGGATACTAATAATAATTAATAAAAACGTGATGATTTGGTGGCTGACTGTTGGGTGGCGAATCCACGACCAACAGCTAATGTAGCAGGTCCTACCTGCATCTGCTTGCATGTCCTCTTCTGGGTGGCAAGAAAATAGTTAACACACAGATTGCTCTAACTACCTTTCACAACTTACCGTTCCAGACCTAACGGTCTTTCCCACCAAAATGATCTGATGAGAGTTGAGACATTTTATATTACTATTTGACTTGACTATTTGTATTTGTATTTGAATAAAAAACATTAATGGGAAACAAAACAAGATTTGGACAGTTGGACACTAGCAAATTTTGATTTATCTAAATAATTAGGTGACTCTTACAGCTACTTTTCCTATTCTCTAGTCTCTACACGCCCATTAGACATCAGTATTACTACTTTCCTTCAACTTTGGTATTCGATTTTTTGGCGCTAGATCCACAATTATTGGAGAGATATATGCAAGAAATTAGAATTCTATTGGGTCAAGTCGAGTTACATAGTATAGGGAGTTATCAAGTTATCAACATTCAATACCCAAGTGTTGATGATGTTACTTTTATTATATGAACAAAGCAATGATACAAATCAACCCCATCTTAATTAAAATGGGATGCATATTGGACTTGGACTAAATTTCAAAAATTGTAGAATTGGCCCAATGAAGGCTTTGACAATTGAACCCAATAGCTGAGTTCTCATCAAGTTATAAATTACACCCCATAGCTAGGTCCATATCATCTGAAATCCGAATCCCTTGAAAAGTTGGTAATGTCTCTGATTTGATTTTTACAAGATTCTGCATACCATACTTTTCTTCCAATAAGCACAAACCCTTGCTTGACTTCTCTCAACTGTACAAATATTATTTCTACAATAGAATCAAAAAGAAACCACTGGTTTCAATTTTTAAAGATATATTATCATATATATGTAGATGTACTTGTCCTCGTACAAGATTTTATATTTTGCAAGACCAAATGTTGTAAATTAGCCCATCAGTTGTTGTTGACCCAAACCAGAAGCACAAATACAAGCCCAAGAAGTCTACAGCTTCTGCCAGGTCCAAGAAGAACAAAGTATCTTAAACGGTGTCGTTTGGTTTAATGATCTGATCTTATCAGATCAACAATCCGAGTCATAGATTTTCAGCTGGTGTGGTACCGTGGATGTAGAATTATTTTATTGTTCTTTTCTTCTGTTCTTGTTTGATTTAAGTCCTGATTTTGTATTTGTTGTTATTACTGCTCTCTTTTCTTGTTTTTTGTGTGAAAACCGAATCTCCTAACACCAAGTCTGTGGTAGCTTCTAATTCAATAATGAGGAGATACAATGCATATGCTAAATGAACAAGTACTACAACTCTAATAAAACAAGTCATTTAACAGAGAAGATGTTCATGGAAGGCCCTGTTAGATCTTCGATGATTTCTTTATTTTCTAATTTGTTAGAAATCATCCCTTGCTCAAATCCAACACCAGAAATTAACGAACACTTCCAAATAATTACTGCTTAAATCCAGGATCAAAACAATATACACAATATAGAATTTCATTTTATCAGCATACTCTTCTTATCATTCTGTCCTGTCAGTGTATACACAATATATAAATCTTTTTAACTCACAAATCTAACAGTTAATTGGGGGTCAACATACCCAAAACTGTCAGCATACTCAACCAGTCTATTTTGCCTGTCCTTGTTATCTTAATTAGAATACAGTTTGTTGATTTTGCATTTACCGCTAAACTTCTACAAAAGAAAAAACAAGCAAATCTTAAAAACACGAATAAATTAATTCAAAAATAATTAAGAACACACATTTAAAAAAACTCACCTTCAAAGAGTTAAGTGCAGAGTAGTAGTTCACAATCTTATTACTATAATTCAGCAGATCCTCTTCAAGATTGTATCGACCATAGTACACCTCGAAATCCCATTTACCCAAAATGTACTTTCAATTAGAGAGTTCCAGTCGATAACGGTACACCTCGAAATCTTCGATGTCTGGAAATTTATCTAAAATGTACTTCCAATGAGAGAGTTCCGGATACAACTGTGAAATGTTTAGATTTGAAATGTTAATAAATACCCAAAATTTTAAGCCGATAAAAAAAGACTCAACTATAGTATTAATCACTCTAATAGTTGGTATTTACCTTATAGTAAACTATAGTGAAATATGTTTATAAATCAAGTTCTTATAGTAAACTACTCTAAATATAACAAATATTACAATGAATAAGTGAGATTTTAAGGTAACTATTAGTATTAAGCTTTTGTATTGAACGATTACTTAAAAACTTGAATAGTAGGAGTGTTAAGCTCATTATAAATTGAATTTGTGAGAGATGTTCATAAATCAAGTTCTTAAAGTAAACTACTCAAAATACAACAAATATTCCATTGACATAGTGAGATTATGAGATAACTACGACCAAATTGCTCTCATATGCTAAGCCTGTCCTTGTTATCTTAATTAGAATACAGTTTGTTGATTTTGCATTTGCCGCTAAACTTCTACAAAAGAAAAAACAAGCAAATCTTAAAAACATGAATAAATTAATTCAAAAATAATTAAGAACACACATTTGAAAAAACTCACCTTCAAAGAGTTAAGAGCAGAATAGCAGTTCACAATCCCATTACTATAATTCAACAGATCCTCTTCAAGATTGCACCGACCATAGTACACCTCGAAATCCCATTTACCCAAAATGTACTTCCAATTAAAGAGTTCCAGCCGATAACGGTACACCTCGAAATCCCCAATGTCAGGAAATTTATCCAAAAAGTACTTCCAATGAGAGAGTTCCGGATACAACTGTGAAACGTTTAGATTTGAAATGTTAATAAATACCCAAAATTTTAAGCTGATAAAAAAATACTCAACTATAGTATTAATCACTCTAATAGTTGGTATTTACCTTATAGTAAACTATAGTGAAATATGTTTATAAATCAAGTTCTTATAGTAAACTACTCTAAATATAACAAATATTACAATGAATAAGTGAGATTTTAAGGTAACTATTAGTATTAAGCTTTTGTATTGAACGATTACTTAAAAACTTGAATAGTAGGAGCGTTAAGCTCATTATAAATTGAATTTGTGAGAGATGTTTATAAATTAAGTTCTTAAAGTAAACTACTCAAAATACAACAAATATTCCATTGACATAGTGATATTACGAGGTAACTACGACCAAATTGCTCTCATATGCTAAGCCTGTCCTTGTTATCTTAATTAAAATACAGTTTGTTGATTTTGCATTTGTTGCTAAACTTCTACAAAAGAAAAAACAAGCAAATCTTAAAAACACGAATAAATTAATTCAAAAATAATTAAGAACACACATTTGAAAAAATTCACCTTCAAAGAGTTAAATGCAGAGTAGCAGTTCACAATCCCATTACTATAATTTAGCAGATCCTCTTCAAGATTGCACCGACCATAGTACACCTCGAAATCCCATTTACCCAAAATGTACTTCCAATTAGAGAGTTCCAGCCGATAACAGTATACCTCGAAATCCCCGATGTCAGGAAATTTATCTAAAAAGTACTTTTAATGAGAGAGTACCAGATACAACTGTGAAATGTTTAGATTTGAAATGTTAATAAATACCCAAAATTTTAAGCCGATAAGAAAAGACTCAACTATAGTATTAATCACTCTAATAGTTGGTATTTACCTTATAGTAAACTATAGTGAAATATGTTTATAAATCAAGTTCTTATAGTAAACTACTCTAAATATAACAAATATTACAATGAATAAGTGAGATTTTAAGGTAACTATTAGTATTAAGCTTTTGTATTGAACGATTACTTAAAAACTTGAATAGTATGAGCGTTAAGCTCATTATAAATTGAATTTGTGAGAGATGTTTATAAATCAAGTTCTTAAAGTAAACTACTCAAAATACAACAAATATTCCATTGACATAGTGAGATTACGAGGTAACTACGACCAAATTGCTCTCATATGCTAAGCCTATCCTTGTTATCTTAATTATAATACAGTTTGTTGATTTTGCATTTGCTGCTAAACTACTACAAAAGAAAAAACAAGCAAATCTTAAAACCACGAATAAATTAATTCAAAAATGATTAAGAACACACATTTGAAAAAACTCACCTTCAAAGAGTTAAGTGCAGAGTAGCAGTTCACAATCCCATTACTATAATTCAGCAGATCCTCTTCAAGATTGCACCGACCATAGTACACCTCGAAATCCTATTTACCCAAAATGTACTTCCAATTAGAGAGTTCCAGCCGATAATGGTACACCTCGAAATCCTCGATGTCAGGAAATTTATCCAAAAAATACTTCCAATGAGAGAGTTCCGGATACAACTGTGAAATGTTTAGATTTGAAATGTTAATAATACCCAAAATTTTAAGTCGATAAGAAAAGACTCAACTATAGTATTAATAACTTTAACAGTTGGTATTTACCTTATAGCTTAATTTTTTTAGATTTAGCATTTACTTAAAAACTTGAATGGCAGAAGCGTTAAGTCATTATAATTAAATTGAATTAATGAAATATGTTTATAAATCAAGTTCTTATAGTAAACTACTCTAAATATAACAAATATTACAATGAATAAGTGAGATTGTAAGGTAACTATTAGTGTTAAGCTTTTGTATTGAACGATTACTTAAAAACTTGAATAGTAGGAGCATTAAGCTCATTATAAATTGAATTTGTGAGAGATGTTTATAAATCAAGTTCTTAAAGTAAACTACTCAAAATACAACAAATATTCCATTGACATAGTGAGATTACGAGGTGACTACGACCATATTGCTCTCATATACTAAGCCTTTTTGAATTGAAAAACATGAAGGGTTCGACCTTACAAGTCATTATAAATCAAAATTTTGAAAGATTATTACCAACAAAGTTTAGCTCTAAAATTGCAGCATATATTCCATGGAATTAGTAAGATTATAAGGTAATTAAGGATCGATTACTCTTGGAAAGCGGAAAGTTAATACTTAATGCAACAAGCTGATCAATTCTATTGGGTTACATCCACAATTATTGGAGAGATATATGCAAGAAATTAGAATTATATTGGGTTACATATCATAGGGAGTTATCAACATTCATGCTATGATCAAGTATGAATGAATTAATGATATAAATTAATCTTAATTAATGAGATATTATTTGAAGACTTGTAGACTTGGCCCAAGTTTAGCTACAAAAAGAGGTAGCTTGGGTCCATTAGACATTAGTATTACTACTTTCTCTTTAACTTTGGTTTTAATTTTTCGGCGCTACATCCACAGTTACTGAATAAACCATTTTTTTTTTTTTCTTTAAATATATGCAAGAAATTAGAATTCTATTGGGTCAAGTCAAGTTACATATTATAGGGAGTTATCAACATTCAATACCCAAGTGTTGATGATGTTACTTTTATTATATGAATAAAGCAATGATATAAATCAACCCCTTCTTAATTAAAATGGGATGCATATTGGACTTGGACTAAATTTCAAGAATTGTAGGATTGGCCCAATGAAGACTTTGACAATTTAACCCAATAGCTGAATTCTCACCAAGTTATTAATTACACCCCATAGCTAGGCCCATATCATCTGAAATCTGAAATCTGGTTCCAATTTTTAAATACAAATCTCTACATATATATATATTTTTATATGTAGATTTACTTGTCCTCGTACAAGATTTTAGATTTGGCAAGACCAATTGTTGTAAATCAGCCCATCAGTTGTTGTTGACCCAAACCAGAAGCCCAAATACAAGCCCAAGAAGTCTACAGCTTCTGCCAGGTCCAAGAAGAGCAAAGTCTCTTAAACGGTGTCGTTTGGTTTAATGATCTGTTCTTAAAGATCAGATCAACAAGCCGAGTCATAGATTTTCAGCTGGTGTGGGACCGTGGATGTAGGATTATTTTAGTGTTCTTTTCTTTCTTGCCTTTGCATTCTTCTGTTCTTGTTTGATTTAAGTCCTGATTTTGTATTTGTTGGTATTACTGCTCTCTTTTCTTGTATTTTGTGTGAAAACCGAAACTCCTAACACCAAGTCTGTGGTAGCTTCTAATACAATGCATATGCTGAATGAACAAGTACTACAACTCTAATAAAACAAGTCATTAAACAGAGGGGATGTTCATGGAAGGCCCTGTTAGATCTTCGATGATTTCTTTATTTTCTTATTTGTTAGAAATCATCCCTTGCTCAAATCCAACACCAGAAATTAACGAACACTTCCATATAATTATTGCTTAAATCTAGCATCAAAACATACACAATATCATTCTAAAACACAATAGATGCTAGAGTTATATAGATGCAAAAGTAATCCAAACAATTTCTCCTTAAATCCAGCATCAAAACAATATACACAATATAGAATTTCATTTTATCAACATACTCTTCTTATCATTCTGTCCTACAAGCATATACACAATATAGAAGTTTTTTTAACCCACAAATCTAACGGTTAATTGGGGGTCAACATACCCAAAACTGCCAGCATACTCAACCAGTCTATTCTGTCTGTCCTTGTTATCTTGATTCGAATACAGTTTGTTGATTATGTATTTGCCGCTAAACTTCTACAAAAGAAAAAACAAGCAAATCTTAAAAACACGAATAAATTAATTCAAAAATAATTAAGAACACGCATTTGAAAAAACTCACCTTCAAAGAGTTAAGTGCAGAGTAGCAGTTCACAATCTCATTTCTATAATTCAGCAGATCCTCTTCAAGATTGCACCGACCATGGTACACCTCGAAATCCCATTTACCCAAAATGTATTTCCAATTAGAGAGCTCTAGCAGATAACGGTACACCTCGAAATCCCCGATGTCAAGAAATTTATCCAAAAAGTACTAATATGAACGAGACCCAAACAAGTAAGTAAGTAGTTAAACAAACCTTATAGAACAATTGGACAGAAAAATCAGGGTCAAGTCGATTAGTGTCGGTGAGTTCTTCATTAGTTGGCTGGAGATTTCTCTCCTATTACCAAAATATTTTTTTGTTAAACACAGTCACAAAACAACAACAAAAAAAAAAAAACGGAAGAGGAGAGGAAAAGCGGTTTGAGGTCCTTGTTACAATTTTGAGAATCAAAACATGAAAATTTGGAATAATTATATTGTTTTGTTTGACAAAGGAAGAAATGAGAAGACTTAGTAGAATTTGAAGTCTGTAAATTTGATTTTCAAAGAGAACTAACAAGTACAATAAAAGAGATTAAAAGAGAAAAATGAGAGGAAGAAGAATTTTTTTTTGATCGAGAACAACTTTTGCCTACAACAAGTAGTACAACCCGTTCTATATATAGACTTTAATGAGTAATGACCTACTTTACCTGTATTGCATATAGAAAACAATTTAAACATGAGTTAAAAAGTAGGCGGTTGAAAAGAAGAAAGAAGCATTTATTAGTGAAGGGTTCAAACTTGAAAGGTGTAAAAGAAATGAAAAAGCTAGTTGATTTTAACTTGGGTCTATAAAGTCATTTCTCTATAGACTCACTCGGTTAAATCTTTTGATTCTCTGTGCAAGGATTTTTTGAAAGTATACAATCATGACATCATATACTCTGAGATTTCAAAAATAAAAAGGCAAAATACAATCTGACGTCTATATAAGAAATATCAAGAGAATCTCTTAAAAATCTTTGACTACTTAGTACTCACTTACAAGTCCCACGTTGGTTTGGTTAGTTTTTAAATAGTTGAGAACAATTAATGTAATTGAGCCTTATAATAAACTTTTTAAGGCTTTAAAATCTAATTCATGTTGTCAAAATAAATTACATGCACGAAGCCACGAAGGAGATCCATCTTATATATATATATATATATTAATTTTAGAATTTATAAATTAGGAATTTTAAGAGCATTTTTAATTTATAAATATTCATCACACCTCCTAATCTTTTTCAAACCCTAATTTGTAACTTCATTCAATTTGTAAATGATTTTATACATAACAAATAACAAAAAATGAAAAACAAAAAATAAATTTTTTTCATTCCATTGAAACGCCTCTTCTATTAAGTATTACACTAACATAGAAACAACTTTGTTAAATTGAATTAGATTTAAACGATGTTATATTAATAACAATGTATATAAAAAACATACGCATTATGTAGAAGAATTATAATAGCAAAACATATATTACTGTGTTAATTATTCCAACAATAACAATAAAATATCAAAATAATAATAATGATAATACTAATAATTAATAATGGAGCATAAATGCAAGTGACTTCAATTCTTCAATTCAAATGCATTTATGTGTATTATTTAAAACCCCATCATTATTGAATATTATCATTATTACTAGCATTTCATAAATGCAAGTGATGGTAGATGACACATTATTAATTAATAATGTATAAGTCATCTACCATCACAAACATATTTTCCAAAAACTAAGATCCGGATGATTGTTTAGACCAATTAAATTCTTGAAGTTCTCCATTAATAATTAATAATGAATTATCTATGCTGCTTTAAGCCTTTAAACAATAAAAAAAATAAAATATAACATTATACATTTGTACTGATATTTATTGACCGTACCGTATAATATCTATGGTACCATTCAAAATCTTTGACTCAAAAGATATGTTTATGATATCTATTTTGATACATGACTATTTTTTTATAAAAATAGTTTTTATTTTGTAAACTTTTGTTGTTTTTTTAATATATTTTACATGATCCCACATTGGAAAAATAGAGAAGTGAATGAGATGCCTAACCTATATAAATATGAGGAGAAAGGAATGTAAAACATATTTATTTGGACAAGGGTTATGGGCCATGACTCAATACTCTACAATGTCCTTTCTAACATTTTATTTTTTTATAAATAAAATGTAATATTTTGTAATGTTAAAAAAAAATAAAAAAAATAAAAAATAAAAAATAAAAAATTCCGGTTCGGAACCGGCGGAACCGGTGGAACCGGAACCGGAACCGAAACCGGCCTATGCCGGTTTCGGTTTCGGTTCCACCCAAGCCTGGAACCGGAACCGCCGGTTCGGAACCGGAACCGAACCGGAACCGCGTCAGGCCTACTCTCAACAACTCTCTAATTTTCACTTACCTCCTTCTCACACACACTTGTCAAACTCTCCTTTCAGTTTCAGTCAAAGCTGTTAGAATCTCTGTGGTACTATGTACTAATACCATAAAATTGATTCTTGGAAGCCATGAAAGGAAGTGGTTTTATTACCGTGAAAAAAAAGGTATTTAAGCTTTGAAAAATAAGACAACCAAATATTGAATTTTCATTAAATATATTTTTTATTGAGAATTAATATTCTAGGGAAGAAACGATAAATCATTATCTATTGGTTAGTAGGTTAATAGGGCTTAGCTGCCGAGTGCATTTTATTTATTTATTTATTATTTTTTAAATTTAAAAAAATAAAAAAATAAAAAAATAAATGGAGTTTAACCTAAACCTAATATATATATATCAGTTCGTACTGACAATAAATATATCAAAACGAAGAATGTGGATCATAAATTATGAAGAAATTTTGACAAGTGTATACACTTTGAGTCAAAGTATGTAAATCTAGTGATCCATATTTTTCGTCCTGATATATTTATTGTCAGAACGAACTGATAATAGAAAATCTGTATATATATATAGTAAATTTCCAATGAGGATTTTTTATAATGCACACTTTAAGCACATTTGATGAAATTATATGTAATCAAATGTTTTTCGATGTTGAAAATATTGAAATATATTTATGGAAAAAAAAATTAAAAAAATTTTAGGTGAAAGAACTAATTTTTTCCGATTATTTTGAATATAAAACATTTAAAAATAAGGAAATGTAAGAAAAAATAGTTCTCAAATCCAAAAATTTCCAAATTGTTAGCAAATGTGTATTTTAATACATGCTTGATAAGTGATACCAATCGAAGCTTTTTCGGTCTTTAAGTTGATTCTTCTTCTTCCTCTTCTTTTGTGAAACTTGTGAAAAAGTCAAACTTATGAAAAAAATTATCGGATATGTCCCAAGTATCCCCCAAGTATCCTCTGGCCTAACTTATGAAAAAGTCAACGGATACACCATTTGATGTATCAGACATGTATCTTGAAGTATCCTGAGAGTATTTAAACTAGATACGAGTTCGATACAAGTTACCTCCACCAAATGAAGCATCCGTGCTTCCTAGACATTGATATAACTTCATCGGTACATTGGATGTGGGTCATTATATTTACATACTTTGACTCAAAGTGTATGCACTTGTCAAAACTTCTCCATAATCAGTGGTCCACATGCATTGGTACTGATATAGTTACATCAATGCACACCGACTAGATTAGGACAGTATATATATATATATATTCATATCTTATTTATCTTCTTCTCTTATTCATAATTTTGATTTTAAGTTTTTATTTTATTTATTTATTTATTTATTTTTACATCTATTATTTTCCATTTGGATTTTAAATCCTAAGGTTTTTTTTTTTTTTTTTTTTTTTTTTTTTTTTTTTTTTTTCTCTTATACCATATATCTAATTAAAGTTATTTTTAATTTCTTTTAATTATCTCTGGATTTCGAGTTTATTATCGTTTTCTTTTCTTATGATATTAAATACCTGAAAGTTGAAACCTTTATGTAAAGGTTGAGTCATTGGGACAAATTTATCTTGGTTTGGACTGGGGTTCCAAAGGTGTTACAATTTGTGTGATTGATGCCTCTGTGGCAAAGTCTTTCAATGTTACTGTGGAGTCTGTGTTGGAGTCTTGCAAAGGGAACTTCACACTGTTGCTATTTCCGCCATTTCTGATCGATAATTTTTTTTTGATCGAGAACAACTTTACCTACAACAAGCACCACAACCCAGTATATATATATATATACTTTAATGAGTAATGACCTACTTTACCTGTATACATATAGAAATTAGAAAATGAGTAAAAAAGTAATTGGCAGTTGAAAAGAAGAAAGAAGCATTTTGTGAAGGGTTGAAAGGTGTAAAAGAAATGAAAAAGCTAGTTGTTTTTAACTTGGGCCTATAAAGTCATTTCCCTCTGGACTCTCTCGGTTAAATCTTTTGATTCTCTGTGCAAGGATTTTCTGATTAAAGTGTACAATCATGACATCATATACTCAAAGAAGCAAGGACAAATTTAAGTGTTCAAAACATAGTGTTAAAAGATACAAATTACATTACTACTACACAATTTTAAGAAAAAAACGTGGTAACTCTGATGCATACCCTTACCAAATCAATTCCCTCACGGTTGAAGTTCTCAGGATCCAGCAATGGTTTCTCCTGTTCCTCCGCCATTGTCTCTAATCTTCAAAATCTGAAGCTAACATACAATCAAATGTTTCTGGCAACCATATAAGGACACTAAATAAAAGCATAGAAATATACATACATGCATGCATGTATGCTTCTTGCTTCTTGCTTCTTTAAATTGAAACAAGATGTTCATGTCATCTAAAATGATTTTGTAACATTCCCTATTAAAATAGGGCCTTTACATTTAACTTAATTTTTTTGGATTTAACGGTTACTTAAAAACTTGAATGGTAGGAGCTTAAGCTCATTATAAATTGGATTTGTGAAAGATGTTTATAAATCAAGTTCTTATAGTAAACTACTCTCTAAATACAACAAATATTCCATTGAATTAGTGAGATTACTAGGTAATTATGACCAAATTGCTCTAAATAGTTAGGTGACCCTTTAGCTACTTTAATGGGAAACAAACCAAGATTTGGACACATTGTGATATATATCTAAATAGTTAGGTGACCCTTTAGATACTTTTCGTATTCTATCAAATGTTGAATGATATAAATCAATCTTAATTAATGAGATTTTATTTGGACTCAGACTAAATTTGAAGAATCGTAGAATTGGCCCTAGTTTATCGACAAAGAGAGGTACCCTGGGTCCACCTGATTTTGTTTTCTGGATCCTTTGGCCCAATCAAGGCTTTGACAATTGAACCCAAATTCTCATCAAGTTATAAATTACACCACATATCATCTGTGATTTTGTGAATCCCTTGAAAAGTTGGTAATATCTCTGATTTGATTTTTACAAGATTCTGCAAACCATACTTTCCTTCCAATATGCACAAACCCTTGCTTGACTTCTCTCTAACTCTACAATATTATTTCCACAATAGAATCAAAAACAAACCACTGGTTCCAATTTTTAAAGACAAATCTCTACATATATATTATTTTATGTAGATGTACTTATCCTCGTACAAGATTTTGCAAGATCAAGTCTGTGGTAGCTTCTAATACAATAATGTGCCAAATACAATGCATATGCTGAATGAACCAAGTACAACACTTATAATACAAGCCATTTAATAGAGGGGATGTTCGTGGAAGGGCCTGCTAGATCTTCTTTGATTTCTTTATTTTCTTATTTTGACTTCTCAAACAAGCTATACAAGAATACGATGACTAATACGATAAATTAAACGAATCACATTTCTAGGACTTGCAGCTGATAAAGAGTGTAATTAATTACAAAAAAAACATCCATCTTTTGTCGATTCAAGCTGGTTACTTGAACATATTTAAAGCTTGTGAATCGTGATTGATTGTTAATTAAACTAATGTATTTATAAAATTAAGCTTAGTAAGAGTTCATATTAGTAGAGAACAATGGTGTGTATACTGTGATCATAATGAAAATAAAACATAGATGGACCGAGAGGACAGTAGTAGAGAAAATATAAGATATATGCTGTCAATATTTCCTAAGAGGTGATCATCGTTTCTGCTTCTTCCCTATGCCAAAGAGTTAAATTCCACTTGCTTCCATTAAATTTATGAACGTAAAGTGAAAGTACCGTATAATTGTGTGTGTGCGTGCAAGAGGGGATGTACGAGTAAATTAATGTGTGCATGTGGGTGTGGGAATGAGAGAGAGAAAGGGATGTGCTAGTAGTAAATCCAACCAAACCAACGTCCCTCCTCAAAATTGAGGTAAGTTTGCCGGAACCCTGTTCCCGTAACCTTGTCTTCATTCAACACTTCTCCACTTTTCATGCTCACACTTTGCTATTTCTCTAATCTTCTCTAATATTTATAATCCTCCTGTTGTCATCCAACTAATACATACATTATTCAAAACAATAAAGAAATCATCCCTTGCTTAAATCCAACACTAGAATGCAATAAAAGCTACTTTACATGCCCACGTTCACTCCCCCTTGTTGCATCTTCCCATGCAAATTCCTCATCCCCATGTTCACCCTCTCCGTATCCCAATCAACTTTTCTTGGCTCTTGAGCTTTTAACCATATATATACTTTACCCTTTACACCAAACTCCTTCAAGCTCCCCACTGAGCTTTTTTTTTTGGCTCAAAGTTCCTCCATGGCTGAAATGAAACTGCAGAAATTCAAGTGTGGAGCACTCAAGGCTCCTTCAAAGAGAAAGGGGAATGGTGGCTTCTCCACCAAATGTGCTTCCTTAGTCAAGGAGCAACGTGCACGTATCTACATCTTGCGCCGCTGTGCTACTATGCTCCTCTGCTGGTATATACAGGGCGATGACTAGCTAGATACGTACTGTAATAATATTCCTCCTCTTTCTTCCTTTCCTTTGATCTCCTCAGTGTTAATTAGACCATCTCCATAATATTTATCCGGCTGGTTTTCATGAGCTGTGGTGTAGTGTTTATCTACTATGTTCTCCTCTAGTGCAGTTCCCTTTTTTTGACCTGACTGGGGCCAACCCCATCAGGATTTTTGGGGCACAGGAGGGGTTTACAGCTGCACTACTCTTGCTTTTTCACCAACCGGTCATCAAAAACTCGTTGGAGATGATGACTAATTACACACATGGAGGGGTTTCTTTGAAAAAAGTTGTTTACCTGTTGCTGCTGTGAAAGTTCATTGTAACTTCCGTTATGTATTTGCATGTAAAAGTGCTTTTCTTATTACGTCTTTTTCTCCTGTTTTTTCGGGAGTAACATGGACAAAATGTTACAATCTTGAAAATAATGGTGGAATCACTACTACTTCGATAATAATGTGATGGCTGAGTTGTATAACTTGTAATATGAGTTATGTATGTATATTACCGAAGCATGCATATCATCTTCAATGACAACACAGAGAGAGAGAGAGTCATTCTATTTGCCAGCTAATCACATCAGATGCAGTTTCACAAGATGTAATCACTAATCACACAATAAAGAATGAACAAATTAAACTATATATATGTGAACTCAGCTTATTCAATTCTAGAGCATTTTCTTTGGCAGTTCAACACACATCTAATATATCCTATTATTATAAAGAGATTCTCAGATCAGAAGCAGCAAGTCAGCAACATGGGGAAACTTTAAAAATTTATATTCACAGAGATTCTATGCAAAAATACTAAAGTTAGTATCTAAACATTATTTCTTTTGAAAATCACAATCCTCATCTGTTAAATTCAAAGGTATCTACAATGTGAAATGTTGCCATGCTCTTGTTTCATTTCAAAATTTTAACTGTGTTAAACAATCATAGTAAAACTGGCTTCCTAGCTTTCTAAACAATGACAAATAAGTTAGGTTTGACATATTGATAAATAAAATGATTGAATAATCTGAATTAACAATATCAAAAGCTTATTTGGTTTTTGGTTTTCCTATATGGGGCGAAAGAAGATTCAGCATAATTTTCTTAGCCGATCAAAGAAAAGGGAACTTTGCTATGTTAAAAAATATACTTGGTATCATTAAATATTCAGTTACAGTATTCGACGGTACAGAGATTGTCTAGTTCACATTCCTAAGTTCAGAAGATCTGTAGCTGTCAAGTTTGCCTTATCAATCCCACCAGTAAACACGATTACAACAAAATTAGATCGGGCTACAGTAATAAGATTTACTCACTTGAACTTACTTTCAAATTCCGACGTCATTGCTCAATCCAATCCTTGAACAGCAACATCATGTAGAGAGGAATGTTCACTGCAGCAATGACTATAAGCATTCCGATTGCCTGCACTAATCTGTGGATTATCAACTTTATCTTTGATTTGCTTGTTCTGATCGGTAATTTTGTCATACTCTCGTCCACATTCATGTCCACGTTCATACGGACCTCCATCTCTTGAGAAATAATTTTCTTAGCTGTTGGCCGCATTGTGGCATTACCCCTGCTTCAAAGATGTACACATGAACAATCATATATAAACCATCAAAATAAAAATATTAAATCAAGTGAAACTGTTAAACCGCATGGTCTTTTAAATGCATATTGTAAAGGAGGTTAGAGATATTTTTTCTATACGTAATAATACCGATAAATGAAAATGTAGCTCCAAAGTACCTTTCCACAGTCCCTTTGTCACTTGGATTTTTCATAGGAGTATTTACATGCTTCTTAACAAGATGCATTGATCCTTCTGCATCCCAAATCATCTCATATTCACAATTTTCATCTTCATTTTTCTCTTTTGTTCCGCCTTGAAAGATGCTGCAACTTATTAACTGTTTGCTATACCCAACTAAATCACTACAGTGGCGCCAAAACCTCATGCAAGTTGGCCAAGCGAGGAGAGAAAGAAGGGTGAGAATAAATAGCAAAAGATACCTGAAATAAACATAAGTGAAGGTTAGAAAAAGGCCCAACCTAGAGTACAGAAATGGCCATTGTTAACCATCAACTGGAGGTTACCCTATATAAATGTGTGTTTGCATTGGAAGAAAGCACAGATGTGTAGATACTGCTTCTTCCAGATTGGATGTGTTTGAAAGAGCTGAATTACTAGCAGATAATAGCATAAATGACGGATACAAGTTTCCCTGCTGCCAACTTAAGGTCCCTACAGTGTGCTGCACATCATTACGAGTCAAATTTCATCCCTAGGTAAGATTACATGATGGCAAGACATTAGGTGCTTACCTCCTTTACGGTCCCAGAATTTGACTTGTGGGTAACTGTACACTGGTCATGATCATGGCCAGATAAAACGAGTACCTGTAAAACTAGCTTTGCATCATGGACCAGAAATGAGTTTATAAATTCGAATACTCAAGCAAAACTTGGATAGCATAGCAAAGTAGAAATGCATCAAAGACAGGTGTCGGCTAGTGCGTGATATTTAAGTCCTTGTCCTACATCAGTATCGGGCGACATACAATGCACAATATGCATTTAAATTTGAATACAGGTAAGACAGCTTACTGGTTTGATCAAGTCCAGTATGCGGATCGATGATTCCTCAGTGATGTAATTCTGGTACCTGTAACAATGGACTGTCAAATTAAATCATCTATCGCCACCTGTACAGGTTGATCTAATTCTGTAACACTATCACACAAAAAGCAGGGAAGAAGCTTACAGTATTTCTTGATCATGAACAGCACGCAAGATCCGCTGAACATAAAATATAGCAGATTCATGCATGTAAGTTTTGAGATGGAAAAGTCCTAAAATTGTTGTGAAAATCACAACAATACACTTAAAAAAAAGTATAGCAGACTCGGTCCTAAAGTATATTTTGCTGACACTTTTACTCTAAAAAATGAGAAAATATTACCTGATTGATAACGGGGGATGTACGATGAGGGCCACAAGGTGCCCAGTCTTTCCGATACAAAGGAATATGCGTCAATAAAACTCTTGGAAGCGATTGAACATCTAGAGGAATGAAATATATATATGAACAATTACTATATTATGAACACCCGCTTCAAAATAAAGAACCAAAGAAATCAAAATTATATACCTACAGATACATTCTTGATAAAATCCCAAGTTGCAGAAGTCAGGTTGCCATCTTGGTTCCCTGTCCATAACCACTTTCCTTATTCATGATTTTGTTTTTTGATAAGAGAAAAAGGATTTTATTGCTGGATGAAATGAGAACAATATGGTATAGTGAACAAGAAGTCAACATATCATTCAAAAAACTCAATTAGCTGACATGATGCTCTAATCAAATTAGTAAGAAATAGAGTCCTTAGAGTTTAGACCACAACAGAATTCTTAGGAGTCTAGAACAAAACAGAATCCTTGGAGTCTAGAACAAAACAGAATCTTTATTTCTTAAAGTTTCTTAGTTTATACATTTTGCAAAAAAAAGAAAAAGAAAAAAAGAATTCAAATACTACTCATTTGGAATAATATCAGACAAAAAGTATTCTGACAAAAATCCTCATAATAATTCAACTATACCAGGCATTAATTTACTTACTATGCTTGGAGGAATGGAGCATAATCAACTATCAATACATTGATGAAAAAATCTATACGGTCTATACAAGTGCATATTATACAAACCACAAATACTAATCCATTGGACAGCTTACATATAAGTTATGAGATAAACATTGTTGATGAGACTGACCAAATACATCAGTTCTCAGGTCATTCAAGGAAATCAAAGTCCTTTCTGTCTAACTAATTAAAGAAATCGAAGTCCTTCAGCAAACAAACAGTCTTTGTATTGCTCAACATATGCATCAGACTGATCTTGATCTTGTAATCCATTTGCATGCCACTACATATTTTCCAAAAGGTAAGTTGAATCTAAGTACGAGTCTTAGTGAGAACCTCCTCATCCGTGGCTTCTTGTCAAAGAGGATCAATAGAGGCTAGTATAGGATACTAAGAGCATAACAATAGTGATAGAGGAATGTCATATAGAGGAACGATGACGAAGAATAAGATGAAACTTAATGTCTGGTGTAGAATCAACTATTAACAAAAATGCTTGGGGAATAGTCCTAGTCAAAGAATGAAAGTCACTACTGGGATTAGATATACGGTGGCAAATAAAGAAATACCACCATTTCCAACTACCACTTGATTGTAACTAAGAAAAAATAAAAACAAAAACAAGAATGAAAGAATTTCAAACAAAATGGATCAATACAAATACTAATGTTATCTACACAATCTCTTAAAATATGTACAAATTATCTTGGAATTGATATGTATCACCACATTCAAGATGTTAGATATAGTTTCCCAAACACAAATAATGATTATAGGTTTCAAGTAAGGGGAGGGATGAAGAATGGCTACTGTAGGTGATACCTATACATACATAACACATGTAGCAAGAATAAAACAAATAACTAGACCTTTGTTACTATTAAATGTTATGATAATATATATGTCTGAAGTTGTGCAGTCAGAAAGCATATGTATGATAGATAAAGAAGATTTAGCTGCTTCCTGACTTACCATCTATAGTGAGGGCATCAATAGCAATGAATTCAACTTTTCCAGCAGTAAATCTGTAGTTTCCCATCCTGAATTCTTTTTCATAGCGTCTAACAACCTGCAAATAAGTAAAATCATAACTTTATAAGCAATTAAGAAACTATAATTAGAACTTATTGAAATTCTTAGAAAGTGCATCTAAGATTGTTGAACAAGAGACAAAGAAATCCATTACGTATAAAAACAACAGAATAAACTCAATAAAACACTTAAGAAAGAAACATCCAACAAATTTAGGCAATATCAGTTTTAATATTATGAATGAATATTCATCATAAAGCTTGTGTTTCAAGATCCCTAAGCCAAAAACCTTTAATGAAAAAAGTGTGAAAATACCTCAGGCTTATGAGAGTGGAGACTTGAATAGCCAATGTCATGATTTCCAGGCAGGTAGTAAACTTTTATGTCTTTATATCTTCGTTGATTTTTCAAACCAAATATATGCTGAAAGCGGCTTAAAGATTCCTGCCATCTAATCAATGGACAATGGATGTAAAGGAGCTTTAATGGATCAGAAAATAAGAAAAGGCAGCTAAAGTTGAAATATTCAGGCCTCTTACTCTTCATCTGACAAATAAGGTCCCCCATCAAATTGATCACCCAAAAACAAAATGACATCAGGTTTGAAAGGCAGGATAGATGCAAAGAATGCTCTGCGCATAAACAAATCAGTATAGAACTGTGCAATTTCCAGAGCAAGTGATTTCGGAGGCAGGCGAAGGGAAGTTCTATCCATGAGCTGTTGTTAAAGATAGCACATTTAGCGAAGAAGAACCTAAACTGCGAAAAGAAATGCAGGTATAGACTATAGAGGACAAATTCACCTGTGGATCCGCAAGAACGGCGACTTTAACATAGTCACCAGCTCCATCCGTCTGAACTTGCAAGTAGGACAAAGCATTACATTTTTCTATATATCAAAATAAAAACTCATACTTGATAACAAAGTTGACATGTTTTAATTTTTACGCATTAAAGCAAGTATCACTGGATCGATCTAAAGCAAAGCAAAGCTAATTCTGTCTCATGTAAATCTAATCATGACTTGATATCGATATGATTGCAAGACTCTTCAACGTTCAATTAACTAAATTGAAATCGGGAACATAAAACTGAAAAGCTAATGAAAACAAAAAAGAAAGAGATAGGAGATTACCGCAGTAGAAGAAGAGGATGGAGATGGCCAAGAACAAGACAAGAGAGAAGGAATCCAAAATGCGAACATCTCGCCGTAGAGAAGAGTGACGATCCATGTCAGGCAAAGCACCACCGTTAGCTTCTGGTGCTGCTTCATCGTCGCTGGCTGTCTTTGCCGTAATTTCCGTTTTGTGCCTCAATTCTACACCACAGTCCACCGTCGTTTTTTTTTTTTTTTTTTGCTTATATTCTGGTCAAACTCTTTTTTTTTTTACCCGTTTTACCATTTAACCGCTGTTATATTTAATTTTACCATCACCAGCAGTCCAGCACCAGCACCAGCACCAGCACCAACAAACATATCATTCAGCTACCTAAACTGAGACAGTCGTTGTTGGTCTCTTTTGCTGGGGAAATCGCTGCACTGCTCAATCAATTCATGGAGCTTCACTTCGCCTTTTGAGTACGTATTACGATGTGCTTTTATTCTAAATATACTTAGCTGTTGACTGCTTTATCTTCCCCGCAACCCTGTGAATATTAGTGTTTGTTATTATGTCTATGTTGCTGTGTTTTGCTCTGCTCTGCTCTAGAGGCTCATTTCACTACTGACCATATGAAATAGATGCTCTGTCTCATAGACCATACTTTCTGGTTACTTAAATTGTTTTACAACTTTCAATTTTTCCTTTGAAATTTGAAACATTTAACTAACTGGTACATCTACAAGTTCCAAATTAAGAACTAGGTTTTGTGCCCAAACAACTGCATTTGTTTGTTTGTCCCATTAAGGTAGTTTACAACTTCCATCTCCTTCTGAAGTAATCTTTCTCAATGCCGGTTAGAACATCATGCAAGTTTTAATGTACTAAAGATCCTTGTGAAATTTGGGAAGCTTATTTGGTAGAAACAAGAGATTTTGAAGGACTCAATTTACCACTTAGAGTGCTAAAGTAGTGTAGGATTTAGACAGGTATAACTTGTTGCCTATCTAGTTTGATGCTTATGTCTTCAAATCGAGGAGTTATGTAAAGCCAGCAAAATTACTTCGCCTGTAGGAGAGCTTGGCGATTGGGAGTATTGCCTATAGTTTGTGCAAAATAACATATCTACAATATCCATGGCGGTGGACTTTAGGTGATAAAGGTAGAGATTAGCATGCGATAATATGACTGCCAAACATTAGCATGAGGTAAAAGCTGTTCTGGTTGGACCCTTTACCAATGTTTAATGATTGGAGGATTTCAAGTGGCACACTGGTCCTACAAATTATTCCTGTAGATCCATATTCTACACAGTCAAACTATTACAGTTCAGTATGTGCCAATTCATTTTGATTCTTTTGGCTAGCTGTAAACTGTTTCTTAAAGCCTTCCCCAGCTATTTTTTGTTTTTATATCTAACTCTATATGGTTGGATACATTTATTTCTAATTTGCTCATAGTACCCGGCTTTCATGAATGATTAACATATAGTAATGAAATGATGCACTGGGCAACTTACACAGATCCTGCTAAAACAAGTCAACATAAGATTAGGAGGTGGATCTGATTTTGCAATCAAGTGCCAAGAGCCTTGAACAAACATACTTTTGAAGATCATGAGTAATTGCTTGTTTATTGCTTCCTAGTATACTAAAATATCAAATATTGGAGTTTACAACCCAGCATTTTACCTAGTTATTTGGTCATTGTTGTTGGTTTTGTTTTTCTCTATCTTCTTATCTACATGTTTGAGACATTGTTTAATGAAAGAAGATTTCAAAAAATTTCTCTTCTGCATTACTGCTTAGGAAGTTCTAATAAAATGAAAGTCCATGACCTTGTTTAAATTGGCATGCGAAAAAAATCGGTGGTGAAACTTGGTACAATTTGTGGTGAGAAAGCTTCCCAATTGGCGACAAGAAAGCAATGTATGCAATTCTTACTTGCCCTGCTGCTCAAACCAGATCATTAAGATCTTATTGATACAAATTCATTCATGCATTTTGAATAAATTTGCAATGGTGTAGACTATGATCCCATAATTTTTATTTATATTTGGGAAAACAACTAGGTAAAAATATTTAAATTTATTAGACATGATTCCTGCAAACCTAGCCAAACTGCGAAATGCTTTTTTCAGCATTTCAGTTTGATGGTCAAATGAAGAACAAGATAAAGATAAAACCCATAACAATGCCGGCTGAAAGGTGAAATATTCTCAGTGGAGTTCTAGTAATCCTATTTCTGACTTTCTGTATATTCTTTTCTACAAATAATTAAGCATCTTGCTAGATTTCATCTTCTTTTTAAGACTTATTAGTTGTTCAGCGTATGCTCTTTCAAAATTGAGGCTTGAACAAGACGTAAGCTGCTGGAAGATTACATTTATAACGATTAACTAGGATTAGCCCATGCATTCATAACTGTTGTTTTTCATAAGAAGATTACAATTATAATCCTAGTTCATTATCTTATAATATATGTTCCTCAGTTCAATTACTTGACTAAGATTCCTGTATATTATAAATAAGATTTACATAGGTAGAATGAAGAGAAAATTTTCTTCAATAAATCCATGTTTTTTGTGCAAGTATACATATGAAATATCCGAGCTTAACATGTGTTCAAAGGCATTTTCTACAAACTCTTGTTTTCATTTCTGTGGGTTGCTCCTACATTCTTTAGCCAGTCCACAACTTCCTTGATGGTAGGTCTCTTGAAAGGGTTTTGGTTGACACACATGCAGGACACGTCTAGCACCTGCAACATCTCTTCATCGAAGCCCTTTCCTCTTAGGAGAGGATCAAAGACTTGGTCTTGTTTGCCCTCACTCCTCATGTGCTGCACCCAGCCAACCAATTCTCTTGACATCTTTGGCTTGAATACCTCCACAGGCCTCTTCCCGGTAAGCAGCTCAAGCATGACGACACCAAAACTGTACGCGTCTCCTCTCAAAGTGGCTACCCATGCTTGCCCATACTCTGGAGAATGTAACCCAAGGTACCAACAAGCTAAGTTGTTACATGTGTTTGATAGGGAAGAATCAATCGCGACAATCCAAAATCTGCAACATGTGCTTCAAACTTGCCATCAAGAAGGATGTTGCTGGACTTGATGTCTCGATGCACAATGTGTGGCTCACATATTCGGTGCAGGTAAGCGAGCCCACAACTTGTTCCCCTAGCAATCTTCAGTCTGGTTGGCCAATCTAGTTGAGATGCACCATCAGCTTTCTCATGCAACCAGTAATCTAGACTTCCGTTCTCCATGTATGAATATATTAGCAGTCGAAATCCCTCATAGACACAATAGCCTTGCAGGGAAACCAGGTTATTGTGTTGGGCTGTGGAAAGACCCTCCACCTCTGCTTTGAATTCCCTATCCATCAGACCTAAGTCTCCAAAGAGTTTCTTAACAGCCAGCTTGGTCCCCGCCGCCAATGTTGCTTTATAAACCAAACCAAAACCTCCACATCCAATTATGTTTGCTTGATTGAATTGTCAGTGGCTTTCAAGAGTTTGGATATGGTATGATCCTTGATTTCATTGGTATATGGGAATGATATGACAAGGCTGGTATTTTTTTCTGCTTCTGGAAGAAACCCAAAATTAGAGTTGCTAGAAAATGCATCTGGTTCAATCTTATCAGTGTCCCCTCCTGGAATGATTCTTCTCTTGGATAACATCCACAATGCTAACACATCCGTACCCTGCAATTTGAACAGCATTTGCCAAAACGAGTTGACGAACACTTTGTCACAATCACTTACAATTGAAGTGGGAATCCCATGAAGTTTTACTACATTGTTGACAAAAACCTTCGCCACCTTTACGGCTGTGAATGGATGCTTTAAGGGCCCGTTTGGCAGTTAGGAATCGGATAGGATAGGATTATTTTTAATCCCTTTCCCATTTTTGGTGCCAACTTGGGATGGGATAATTTTTATCCCATCAAACCCATGAATCCCACCAACGTGGGATAAATGAATCCCACCAAAACAGATGGGATTGAATCCCATCTCTTCCTTCTTCAACCGCTGCTTCCTTCTTCTTCTTCGCCTTCCAACATCTCTTCCTCGCCACCGATCCTTCCTCGCCGCTGCTTCTTTCTTCGTCTTCGCCTTCCAACATCTCTTCTTCGCCACCGATCTTCCTTGCCGTTGCTTCTTTCTTCGTCTTCGCTTTCCAACCTCCCTTTCAAAATCAATTCGAGTTCCATTGATTTTCGAATTGGAACTCAAATTGATTTTCTGGGTTGATTTAGGGTTTAATAGAACGTTTGATTTTGTGGGTTGAATTCGAATTGGAACTCCATCTTGGTTTTGGGTGTTGTGGTGGTGGTGGTGGTGGTCGATTGTGCTTGTGGTTGTGGTCCTGGTCGACTGCGTGATGATGCTAGGTTTGGGTAATTTCTGGGTTTGTGCTTGTGATGATGCTAGGTTTGTGCTTGTGGTGGTGGTCGACTGTGCATGATGATGGTGGTCAACTATGCTTGTGACGGTGGGTGGTGGTCGACGGTGGCTGGTTGGGCTTGGGTGGGTTTTTAATTAGGGAGAATCGCAAATACCCCCCCCGACTTTTAAGCTAATGGCAAATCAAACCCTCTGGTTTGAACAATCAGCAAACAACCCCCTACAAATTTGAACAATCAGCAAATAACCCCCTACAAATCAGCAAATAACCCCATACATGCAGCAAAAAATGCAAGGGTTCTTAACGGTAGGGGGTTGTTTGCTGATTGTTCAAACCAGAGGGTTTGATTTGCCATTTGGTTAAAAGTCGGGGGGGTATTTGCGATTCTCCCTTTTAATTAATAAAAAAAATATAATTTCCCTAATTTTAATCCTATCCTGTGTTGCACCAAACAAAAGATTACTTATTTTTAATCATATCATGTGTTGCACCAAACATAGGATATCACTAAATTTTATCCTATCCAATCCTATCCTATCCTATCCTATTCCGCGCACTAAACGTACCCTAAGGGAATGAAGTGGGCGTATTTGGATAGACGATCAACCTCCACCATGACCACCGTGTTGCTGTTTGAAGGTGGTAAGCCTTCCACGAAATCCATGGAAATATCGGACCAAATCCACTCCGGAATGGGCAGTGGTTGCAATGATCCAGCTGGCTTCATATAGTCTGGTATCTTGGACAGATTTCACAACCTTGCAAAAAATCTTTCACCACACGTTGCATTCCTGGCCAAGCAAAAGCTTCGCTTCACTCTTGCAAGGGTCTTATGATACCTAAAATGTCTAGCAACATTTGACGAATGACACTCAAGTCATGATGATAGGAATTAGTGTTGAAGTGGAGCTCAAGTACACCTTGCTATCTCTAAACCAAACCCCATCTCTATGCACAAATTGGTGGTGTGTCAAGTCAATCTTTTCCCCCGACAATTGCCTATAGAATGGGTCCTCTTGGACTTCCTGCTGTAGCTCCTTCCACCAGTCGGCCTACGGCAATGAGATGGCGATACAATTGAACTCAACCACCCGTGATAATGTGTCCGCACCCTGATTTTCCAATCCTTTCCTATACTCAATTTTGTACTCATATCCAAGGATTTTCGGTAGCCAATGGGTTTGTGCCGGAGTTGTAATTCGCTGTTATAAGAGGTACTTGAGGCTTTTATGGTCTGTCCGGATGGTAAATGGCTTGCCGAGAAGGTATAGTCGCCTCTTACGGATTGACTTAACTATCGCAAGCATCTCTTTCTCGTATGTTGACAAGGCCAAAGCGGAGCCTTTCAATGCCTCGCTGAAGTAGGCTATGGGACGACTGTGCTGAGACAAGATGGCTCCGATGCCAATCCCACTTGCATCGCTTTCCACCATAAACCGTTGGGAAAAATCCGGAAGGCATAGAACTAGAGGTGTAGTTAATGCCTCTTTTAATTGGACAAAAGCCTTGGCAACCTCCGCATCCTAACTGAATCCTTCCTTGGTTAAGAGCCGCTTTAATGGTGCCACAATGCTCCTAAAGCCGTGTACAAACTTCTGGTAGTACCCCGCCAACCCAAGGAATCGGCAGACTGCCTTGACCGAAGTTGGTATTGGCCATGCGACGACAATCTTAATTTTAGCTGGATCAACTGCCACTCCCTCCTTTGAAATTATATGTCCAAGATAATCCACCTGTAAAACATCGAATCGACACTTCTACTCTTTCGCAAACAATTTGTTAAGAGGATAAAATATCAAGAACTGTGTGTAAATGAAATTTATGATCTTCCCAAGTTTTTGAGTACACCAAAATGTCGTCAAAGAATACCAATATAAACCTTCGAAGATGCAGTCTGAATAGGTTGTTCATGAGACTTTAGAAGGTGGCCGGCGCATTCGTGAGCCTGAAGGGCATCACTACAAATTCATAATGACCTTCCTGTGTCCGGAAAGCCGTTTTCAGGACATCCTCATCATTGACGCAGATTTGGTGATAACCTGACCTTAAATCTAGTATTGAGTAGAATTTGGCCCCATGAAGTTCGTCCAAGAGTTCGTTGATAACCGGAATCGGATACTTGTCCTTGATGGTGATGTTATTCAGAGCCCTATAGTCCATACAAAATCGCCACGTCTCGTCCGTCTTTTCTACTAATAAAACCGGAGAAGAGAAGGGACTACTACTCAGCCATATAAGTTCTGATGCCATCAGCTCCTTAACCAACCTTTCAATTTCTGCTTTCTGATAATACGGATAACGGTAAGGCCTTACGCTCACCGGAGCGAAGTTCGCTTGTAACAGAATCCGGTGATCATGCATTCGCTTCGGCGGAAGTGTTGAAGGAATTTCAAACACATGCTTGAATTGGTTGAGCAAATTGGCGAGATCAGAGGGATAAACATTGCTATCGTTGGCGTGAACAACTGAAACAATTTGAAGGAGGTACCCTGTGCCTTGCATACACAATAGTTCCTTATTTGACATCACTTCCATTCTTGCATGGCTAAGTCCTTGAAATGTGCGTGTCACCCCACCTTCCTTGAAAGACATGGTTAGCCTCTTGTAATATGTTTCCATGTGACCAAGAGTCTCAAGCCATTAAACCCTTAACACTACTTGACATGCCGCAACTAGAAGAACGTAATAGTTCACTGTAACTAGGTGCCCTTGAATTGTCAAGGTGAGCACTCGACATCGCCTCTCACATTCGATTCTCTCTCGATTCGTAACCATTACTTGTAACTTTCTGTCCTGCGTAACTGATAGCCCAAGCTTGGAAACTAATGTCTGGTCCACAAAATTATGTGTACTGTCGTCATCAATCAACACCGTCATGTCCCTATTCTTTAATTTTACCAAAACCCGAATTGTTTGAGGATGTTCCTTTTCCTACGATTGCATGGAAAGAGATCTCGGGCATGGTCTCCAACTGTTCCTGATCATCTTCAAAAAGTTCCTCTTCTGATGTCATCGGTGATAAATCCTCAATCATGAACATCTGTGGTCGTTCACAATGATGGCCCGGCACATACTTCTCGTCACAATAATAACATTGCCCTTTTCCCCGACTTTCCCTTGCCTCTTGATTGGTAAATCGTCGGAAAGCCACAGGATTTCTCGATCCTTGAGTCGTCTTTGGCAATGGAGGAGGCCCAAGCACCCCCGCTGATGGACTTGACGCTGATCTTGGCACCGCTTGAGATCAAAAAGGAAAATTATTCCTTCTCTGCAATAGGTTTCTTTCCTCCACAAGTCAAGCTACTCCTATTGCGTTTGCTAACGTCCGGGGCTGTTTAATTTTGACGTCCAAACGAATCTCCTCATTGAGTCCTGCAACAAAACAGCCAATTAAAAAACCTTCAAGTAGTCCGTCCACCTGGTGCGACAATTTCTCGAAGGATTCTTGATATGACGGCACGGTGGAGGTCTGTTTGAGGCGTGTCAATGTTTCCGACGGATCCTTATAGTCGGTCGGTCTGAAACGGAGCAGTTCGGCCTTGGTGAATTCGGCCCATGTGATAGGTCCGCGGAACTTGGTAAACCATCTATGCCACTGAAGGGTATATCCTCCAAGTGGAATGACGCCAACTGAACCTGTTGATCCGGAGCGATAGTTTTGAACTCGAAATACTGCTCCGCCTTATAGATCCATCCCTGTGGCTCGTTTCTATTGAACTTCGGGAATGACAATTTCAGGTGCTAAGGGCTGCGATCGAAAGCTGGGTGTGAACATGAAGTGCTAGATTGGTTGGAGAATTCTTCTAGTGCAAACAGGTTGGTGTCTAGTTGGTGATTAACTGGTCGGGGTCGCAACAATTTCAGCTCTTCTATTACCCTTTTTAAGGCGACATTAACCCAGTCGAAGCTTGATTCATGTCGAGCTAGAATCTCGTTCACCTCGTTGCGGAATTCCGTATTGGATTTACCGCGTGTGTCCATATCAGTTTGGACGTTTGAGGCTCTGATACCACTGATAAGAATTAATTTGGGGAGAAGAAGAAAAGAAGAGAAGAAGAGCAGAAGGAGATAATTTGATTTAACATCTGATAACTTTTATTAATCGGTTCAATCCTATAAATAGGTATTTGAACAACAACTGTAATCCAAGAGATAGAATTACAATTGTGATAGAAGGGAAAAACAAACGATCATCAGTTGAGTGACAACTTGATGATTATCCTCACCTAAACAAGACTCCTAACTAGTTTATTCTTCTACTAACTCAAAGACTCCTAACTAATCTCCATGGCTTTCTTGCATGAGGCCTACTTGCACCTGCACGTGCACCCACCAAAATAGCACCTATCACAGTGATAATTAATCCCGTCCCAAATAAAATTCCAAGGATGAGTACTCCAACAATAAGTTTTGTGTTTCTGCTTTTACGAGGGGCAGCAGGATGGTTGGTTTTTGCTGTTTCAGAGCAAGAGCGCTGCACTGTTGAACCGCACAAAGCTGGATTCCCATCAAAGCTGGAGGTGGGAAAGGTATGAAACTGACCTCCAGATGGAATTGATCCTCGAAGGTTGTTATATGCCACACTGAATGAAGACAAAAAATGAAGACTTTTGAGTGATGCGGGTATGTCTCCAGATAGTTGGTTCGAAGAGAGATCCAACTTCTCCAAGTTAGTAAGAATAGATAACTGATCTGGAATGTTGCCTGAGAAATTGTTATGACTGAGGTCCAACACATGAAGATACTTCAATTGGCCAATCTCAGCAGGGATATTGCCAATGAGGCTGTTGTTTCTCAGGTATATAGCAGGTGGCAGGTTGGATAATTGATTGTACTGCTGATTTGTAGCATTGTAGAGCTTGATAAATACAGGTAGCTCAAGATAACTTCGCTGCACTTTGTCAATAATCTCTTGAGAAGCCAGTGCTGACAGCTGTGTAAGTTCCTTGGGAAATTCTCCAGTAAGGGAGTTACTAGAGAGGTCTATGTAAAAAAGCTTTGCTAGATTACCGAACCAACCAGGAATTGGACCTGTAAATTGGTTAACAGACATGTCCAAGGCCTCAAGCTTCTTGAGCTTGGCCAGCCAGATGGGTACTTGACCAGTGAACTGGCAACCACCTAGGGCAAAAACCTGGAGATTTTGGAATCCGTCAGGGGCTACTGTGTTTTCTTCTTGTGGCATTGGTTCATTCTTAAAATTATTGGTTATGAGGAGAGTAGTGAGATTCCTGCAGCCCATTAGAACTTGTAATGCCCCAGTTATATCGGTTATTTTGTTGCTAGAAATCGAGAGGAAAGACAGAGATTGCAGCGCAAGTATATCAGGCGAAATCTGTCCTTCCAGCTTGTTACTTGCCAGTCTAACAGCAGTCAGCGATTTGCAGGAATAAAGAGTTGATGGCAAGGTACCAGTGAAGTTGTTATTACCGAGGTCAAGAGTGTTAAGCTGGGTGAGTGTGGAGAAATTAAAGGCCGAGAGAGGACCTTTGAAGATGTTGATCCGCAAATTTAAAGTTTTAAGTTTGATGCAATTCATGAGAGATGGAGGCAGAGAACCGGTGAGGTTGTTGATGTGAAGTAGAAGGTATTCTAAGTTGGACAACTTACCGATATCCATGGGGATGAAGCCTTTGAAATGATTGGAGTAGAGTTCAAGGACTCTGAGTTTGGTCAGACGCAGGATGGAATCACTGATGGGTCCAGAAAGAGAATTGACAGCTAAGGAAAGTTGTTCCAGCGAAGTAATGTTGTAAATGTCTTCAGGAACCGGCCCTGAGAGATTGTTGAAACCTGCTCGAAGAATCTGCAACTGAGAGCACTGGCCTAGTCCAGAGGGAATATGATCACTGAAATCATTGTAGGAGAAATCCAGCCCCCTTACGGATTTGGAAGAATTAAAGCATATATAAGAAGGGATTAGGCCTGTGAAGCTATTGTTGCTTACATTAAAACTGGTGATATTCCAGGTTGCCAGGAGGAATGAAGTAGATGGGATCGTCCCGTGGAAATGGTTGCTGGACAAGTCCAAATTCTGGATGTCCATAGTGATATTATTACCATCGTTGGATGGTAATTCACCAGTCAGACGGTTGTAGCTGAGATCAAGAATCTGTAGATGATTGAGGGAGGAGAAGAATCCGGAGGGAAGAGGACCGAAAAGGCGATTGTGTGAAAGATCAAGGTGGGAAAGACTTGTGAGGTTTGCAGTTGCAGGGGGTGAGAGGAAAGAACCGGAGAGGCCTCTAGAGGGTAGCCGAAGATGGGTGACACGACCATCTGTATCATCACAATCTACTCCTTCCCATAGACAGCAGTCAAGGGAAGGAGACCAGTTCAAGGGAGTTGGTGATGATATGTTGCGAAACAAGGACAAGAGAGAGTCACCATCATTTGGGTTGCAAGGGGAGGCAGCAGCGTGGCAAGGAGAGGCTATTAAGGAAGACAGTAGAAGAAAGAAGAACATGGCACAAGTGCAAGTGTGTTTGTCATCTATCATCATCATCATCATCATCATCATCATCATCTTAACAAAAGAAGAAGAAGCAGGCAAGTGCAGGGTTCATTATCCGGTCTGGGGCAACGAACCTTGAACAAGAATTCAGATTTCAGATGGCACTAGTAAACACCCCATTGACTCCCTCCACAATAAGAAAGAGACGGAGAGTGCGCGTGTGACGTTGAGTTGTTGATATTATAATGGAGCAATATAAAAAAAGGCCTGTTGGTGGTAATGGTATTATTATTATTATCACAATTATCATGAAAAATAAGAATTTTCATGACCGTTTACTTTAGAGGGCGGCTGGTAGTGGACTTTTAGATGATGATTGATTGATGACCAAAGGGAAAGGCTAGAGACGTTGCCACCTGACTTTCGACTTTCCTTTCTTTATTTCCTTGCAATTTTCTTACCTGACATTAAAGATTATGGTCTTTTCTTGCAGTCAATAGAAACCTTTTAATGAAATGGAAAGAAGCACCTTATTTTATTTATTTGATTTTATTATATACTAGATTTTCGTCTCTGCAAGTGTGCACAATACATAGTCCTGAGGACTAAACATCAAATAATGTTATTTAAAGCTGTAAATGTTGGGACTTGGGGTGGTGTTGTTGTCTAGTTACATTTAAATATTCCTATCACTATAAAAGAGTGTCAACTTGCTAATAAACTTAAAAAATACTTTTGATTATTGTTTAAATGGTATAGTTGAGTAAACATACATTTGGGTTTGAGGATGTTTGAAATGTGTGACGAATCAAACGACACCTTTAAATGGTTTGATGTTTTTTATTCACGTATATAGGATTAGAATAGAAGTTTTGAAGGAGCCAACATACTTGTATAGTAAACACTTGCTTCTAACTTTAAATTATACAATTTGTGAGACTAGAAAAAAATATAATGTGTTTTATTTAATCGTAGATACATTTTATTCTTAAAGAAAAAAAAAAAAAAACTTCAAGATAGATATAAAAGTGTGATTAATATTAAGAGCTCTAGATTTTTGCTATATTCTTATTTTGCCCACACAATCGCTTTGTAAGTGGAGATTATCATGGAAGATGAAAAGATGTTTGGAGTTTTTTGAATCGTGATACACGCTTCTCATGTAAGTGGAGATTTAAGTAGTTCAATGACAAAAATAATGATAAAAGTGCATTATGTAATGAAATATGCGTCTCGTAATTTTTCGGTCAAATTTCCCGTACTAAACTCTATAAAATTGCATAATTTGTAAAATTTTTAAAATTACTAAGAATTTTTAACATAGGAAGAATACACCATTTTAAGTAGTTCAATAGAAAAAATTAGGATAAAAAGGAATTATGTAATAAAATATATGTCTTGTAATTTTTCATCAAATTTCCCCTATTAGTCTCGATAAAAATACAAAATTTGTAAAATTTTTAAAATTACCAAGAATTTTTAACACAGGAAGAATACACCATTATAAGTAGTTCCATGAAAAAATTTAGGATAAAAACGCATTATGTAATGATATGCGCTTCGTAATTTTTCGTTCAAATTTCCCTCACTAACCTCGATAAAAATGTATAATTTACAAAATTTTTAACATTTCCTAGACTTTTTAACATGGGAATAATACGCCATTTTAAGTTGTTCCATGAAAAAAATTAAGATAAAAACGCGTTATGAAATGAAATATGTGTCTTTTAATTTTTTGGTCAAATTTACCTTACTAACCACAATAAAAATGCATAATTTGCAAAAAATTTCAAATTACCTAGAATTTTTAAAATAGGAAGAATACACCATTTTAAGTAGTTGCATGGAAAAAATTTGGATAAAAGTGCATTATGTAAGGAAATATGCGCCTCGCAATTTTTTTTTGATCAAATTTCCCTTATTTACCTCTATAAAAATGCATAATTTGCAAAGATTTTAAAATTATCTAGAATTTTTAACATAGGAAGAATACACCATTTAAAGTAGTTCCTTGGAAAAAAAAGAAGAAGGATAAATGCGTATTATGTAATGAAATAAGCGCCTTGTAATTTTCGAGTCAAATTTCCTTTACTATACATCTATAAAAATTTATAATTTGCAAATATTTTAAAATTACGTAGAATTTTTAACATAGGAAGAATACACTATTTCAATTAATTCCATGAAAAAAAATTAGGATAAAAGCGTGTTATGTAATGAAATACATGCTTCGTAATTTTTCGGTCAAATTTTCCTTAACCTCTATAAAAATGCATAATTTGTAAAATTCTTAAAATTACCTAGAATTTTTAACATAGGAAGAATACATAATTTTAAGCAGCTCTACGGATAAAATTAGCATAAAAGTGTATGTAATGAAATACGTGCCTCGGAATTTTTCGGTCAAATTTCCCTTACTAACCTTTATTAAAATAGACAATTTCAAAAACAATATAATTAAAATTATCTAGAATTTTTAACATCAGAAGAATACACCATTTTAAGTAGTCCGATGACAAAAATAATGATAAAAGTGCATAATGAAATGAAATATGCGCCTCGTAATGTTTTTGATCAAATTTCCCTTATTTACCTCTATAAAAATGCATAATTTGCAAAGCTTTTAAAATTATCTAGAATTTTTAACATAAGAAGAATACACCATTTTAAGTAGTTCTACAGAAAAAATTAGGATAAAAGCGCATTATATAATGAAATAAGCGCCTCGTAATTTTTGAGTCAAATTTCCCTTACTAACCTCTATAAAAATGCATAATTTGTAAAATTTTTAAAATTACCTAGAATTTTTAACATAGGTAGAATACACTATTTCAATTATTTCCAAGGAAAAAACTACAGTAAAAGCACATTAGATTATGAAATATATGCCTCGTAATTTACCTCTATAAAAATGCATAATTTGCAAAATTTTTAAAACTACCTACAATTTTAGGAAGAATACACTATTTTAAGTAGTTCCATTTAAAAAAAAAAAGGATAAAAGCACATTATGTAATGAAATATTCGCCTCGTAATTTTTCTGTCAAATTTCCCTTGCTCTATAAAATTGCATAATTTGCAAAAATTTAAAATTACCTAGAATTTTTAACATAGGAAGAATACACAATTTTAAGTAGTTCCATGGACTAAATTATGATTAAAGCTCATTATGTAATGAAATAAGAGCCTCGTAATTTTCGGGTCAAATTTCTCTTACTAACCTCTATAAAAATGCATAATTTGTAAAAAAAAATTAAAATTACCAAGATTTTTTAACATTTGAAGAATATACCATTTTAGGTAGTTCCATGGAAAAAAATATGATAAAAGCGCATTATGAATTGAAATAAGGCGCCTCGTAATTTTCTGGTCAAATCTCTATAAAAATGCATAATTTGCAAAAATTTTAAAATTACCTAGAATTTTTAGCATAGGAAGAATACACCCTTTTAAGTAGTTCTATGGACTAAATTAGGATAAAAGCACATTATGTAATGAAATAAGGCGCCTCGTAATTTTCGGGTCAAATTTCCCCTACTTTTTTTTTTTTTTGGGTCAAATTTCCCTTACACTATTTGCAAAATTTCCCTTACTCTATAAAAATGCATAATTTGCAAAATTTTTAAAATTAACTAGAAATTTTAACATAGGAAGAATACACTATTTCAAGTAGTTCCATGTAAAAAATTAGGATAAAATCGCGTTTTGAAATGAAATATGCGCTTCGTAATATTTCGGTCAAATTTCCCTTAATCCATTAAAATGTATAGTTCGATTTTTTTTTTTTTTTTTTTTTTTAAATTTACCTAGAATTTTTTAACATAGGAGGAATACACAATTTTAATTAGTTCTATGGAAAAAATTGGGATATAAACGCATTATGTAATGAAATATGTGCCACGTAATTTTTCTCTCAAATTTCTCTTACTAACCTCAATAAAAATGCATTATTTGCAAAAAAATTTAAATTACATCGAATTTTTAATATAGGAAGAATACACCATTTTAAGTAGTTCCATGGAAATAATTAGGATAAAAGAGCATTATACAATGAAATACGCACTTCGTAATTTTTCGGTCAAATTTCCTTCATTGACCTCTATAAAAAAGCATAATTTGCAAATCTTTAAAAATACCTGGAATTTTTAACATAGGAATAATACACCATTTTAAGTAGTTCCAAGGAAAAAATTTGGATAAAAGTGTATTATGTAATGAAAAATGTGCTTTGTAATTTTTTGGTCAAATTTCCCTTACTAACCTCAATAAAAATGCATAATTTGTAAAACTTTTAAAATTACCAAAAAATTTTAACATAGAAAGAGTACATCATTTTAAGTAGCTACATGGAAAAAATTGGGATTAAAGCATGCTATGAAATGAAATATGCACCTCGTAATTTCTTGATCAAATTTCCCTTGCTAACTCTATTAAAATGCAGAATTTATAAAAATTTTAAAATTACCTAGAATTTTTAACATAAGAAGAATACACCATTTTAAGTAGTTCCATAGAAAATATTAGGATAAAAGCGCATTATGTAATGAAATAAGTGCCTCGTAATTTTCAGTTCAAATTTCCTTTACCTTGTAAAAATGCATAATTTGCAAAATTTTTAAAACTACCTAGAATTTTTAATATAGGAAGAATACATCATTTTAAGTAGTTCTATGGAAAAATTAGGATAAAAGTGCATTATGTAATGAAATATGTGCCACATAATATTTCAGTCAAATTTCAATTACTAACCTTAATAAAAATGCATTATTTGCAAATTTTTTAAAACTACCTAGAATTTTTAACATAGGAAGAATGCACCATTTTAAGTAGTTCCATTTAAAAAAAATAGAATAAAAGCGCATTATGTAATGAAATATTCGCCTCGTAATTTTTCTGTCAAATTTACCTTGCTCTATAAAATTGCATAATTTACAAAAATTTTAAAATTACCTAGAATTTTTAACATAGGAAGAATACACAATTTTAAGTAGTTCCATGGACTAAATTACGATTAAAGCTCATTATGTAATGAAATAAGAGCCTCGTAATTTTCAGGTCAAATTTCTCTTACTAACCTTTATAAAAATGCATACTTTGTAAAAATTTAAAATTACCAAGATTTTTTAACATTTGAAGAGTACACCATTTTAGGTAGTTCCATGGAAAAAATATGATAAAAGCGCATTATGAATTGAAATATTCGCCTCGTGATTTTTCGGTCAAATTTCCCTTACTAACCTCTATAAAAATGCATAATTTGCAAATTTTTTAAAATTACCTAGAATTTTTAACATAGGAAGAATATATCCTTTTAAGTAGTTCCATGTACTAAATTAGGACAAAAACACATTATGTAATGAAATAAGTCGCCTCGTAATTTTCGGGTCAAATCTCTATAAAAATACATAACTTGCAAAATTTTTAAAATTACCTAGAATTTTTAACATAGGAAGAATACATGATAATGCCTATTTCTACACTTAGTGTAGTCCCGTCTCCTATCCTTTTGCATCCGTTTTCCGGGTAAAACTACGTATTTTACGGTTTAATAAGCTTGTGCAGGCTTCCTAAAGCAATCCCAAGGAGATCAAGCTTGTTGGGCATCATTGGAGCAAAAAGGGACAACAAGGGGAGCTGAAGACAGGGCCAGCGCTGGTCCACCAGCGCTGCCACCAGCATTGCCACCAGCGCACATCAGGCAGAGATGTTGCGTTGGTCGTGCGCTGGACGACCAGCACCGAACGACTAGCGCAACTCCCACAAAGAAGCAGCGCTGGTGCCAGACGTTGGTCCACCAGCGCTGGTGCCAGACGTTGGTCCACCAGCGCAACCACACCAGCGCCACATCAGCGCCAAGGCATTCCAGCTCAGCTTTTTCTAGATTTTCGTGCCCTAATTCCGTACACTATAAATACCTCCCTTCAGCTTGTTTCTAAACATCTCTACCACGACCCTTGAGCTCCAAAACACTCCCATCTCACTCAAAACCTCCCAAGAACACATCTTTAACCCAAATCCTTCACTAAATCACTCAACACTTCCATCAATTCACCATCTAAACACAAATCCCACTTCACCACTTCATTCCCTTACCTACATCTACCATAAAAATCCCACCTTAGAACAAAAGAAGTCAAGAAGAGAAGAAGCCAAGCACATCCAAGCAAGAGAGGAAAAGCTCTTCACATTAGTTTCTTCTAATCCTTTCTCTCTTCACTTTTACTTGTTCTTACTCATGGCTTGTACTCATTTTACATCTTTTGTAGTCATTACTTGTAATATGAACTAAATCCATCTTGGCTAAGGCCAAGATGAGACCTTTTCCATGAATTAATAGTAAAGGCCATCACTTTATCTTCATTGCTTGTGTTGTGTACATTTATTTCATGCTCTTAGTGATTATTGAATGTCTAGCTAGCATTTAGTGATTATTTGGTTGTTGTGTGAAGTACCGAGAGGAGAAGCACACAACGTTCTCGATGAAATGAGTGATAGAGGTTGGTAAGATAGAGATATGCGATGCTAGCCTCTAGGATTCAATTGTGAGCCATGAAGCCTAATGAATTTGTATGTAGTTCGGGCAACCATTGAGAAATAGGTTGTTGGTGCATATAAATATTATCTCTATCACTTGAGAGAGGTTAGAGATTAATTTAGGGTGTCACGAATCTACACACACACTTGCATATTTTATTTTAATGATGTGCCTAAAATTGTTAAGGATTGGATATGTGGAATCGCGGTCTTAGCCTATTTTCTCATACGTATTACAATCACTTGCTTGTGTTTGGTTTTGCCTTGTTTACTTGCATTGTCTTATTTCATTATTTGCATTAGTGGTAGTCTAATTTAGTTAATTTGAGTAGTATAATCTTATCAACAAGAATTGGCTTGTCTAAATAGTAACCAAATCAATCAATTGTGGTAATCGATTCATCAATCCTCGTGGGATGAATTCTATTCACCATTGTACTACTCTCTCGGCTCCGTACTATTGCGGGCGCTCATAATAGAGTGGTCAATACACCCTTTTAAATAGTTCCATGGACTAAATTAGGACAAAAGTACATTATGTAATGAAATAAGCACCTCGTATTTTCGAGTCAAATTTCCCTTACTAACCTCTATAAAAATGCATAAACTGAACATCATCGTTATTACTTATAAACGTGCGACATGTGCTGCCAGGAATGATTGATTTTGATGACAGATCAATATTGAATTTGTTTATATTATACTTCACAATGGTATGCACGATCGCCACCAATTCATCGTAAGTCATATTCTTTGACACATACATTCCCTAGTTACCGGATCCAACAAACCTCTGACTTCCGTCAGGTAACTGCTCCCATCGACAGTTGTAAGATATTACTATTCTAACCCGATTCATGATGCTGAGAAATTAATCATCACAAACCATTAATAAAAGCCCAAGATTACAAAATATTTTCACAAATTACGTTTACAAAGGTTCGGGTGAGGATATTTAAAAAGGTTCGGAGAAGACTTGAAACGGCTCGGGGAAGACTTGAAAAGGCTTGGATACTGCTTCATTGAAAAGTCTCAGAGAATACTTGAAAAAGCTCGGAGAAGACTTGAAAATGCTCGGATATATATTCATTGAAAAGGCTCGGAGAATGCTTTAAAAGGCTCGGACAGAAGTTTAAAAAGCTCAGATAGAGCTTACAAAGTCTCGGAGATCCAAAATTCTCACAATGGCTTAAGGTTTACAAAATTCTCAAATGAAAATGTGAACAAATTAAACGAAGTGTTTGCAAGAAATATTACCTTGTTGTACTAAAGAACGTCCACTTCTTCTAAGTTGAAGAAGAAAGGGGAGGCAACCTTGAACTTTTATTTGTAGTGGACAAGTTTATTGTACACAAAGAGAGTTTTTGTAGAGAGAGAGAGTTAGTGAGTTGGGTCACTGTCGTTTTTGTTGGAAGTGTGGAGAGGGAAGTACAAACAGAATAAAAAAATGATTATCTAAGGACAATTTTGGTAGTTCACTATTATAAGTGTCTTTTAAACTTAACTTATTAAAACAGTCATTTTGCCATCAAATCAGTTAAAAAAGGTGACATTTTCCACAAATTCCACTTTTTGAGAGTGTAAATCACATTATAACATTAAACCATTGATCCCGATAAAAAATACACACGAAATCCCATACCTGATATTTCTACGTAAGAACTGAATAGATTAGTTTTAAAATTCGAGAACATCACTTGCCAGTTGCCCCTTCTTCCACCGCTGTATCTTTCTTCCTAGTCCTCACCGATACGTAACCTACATAAATTATACATACATCAGTAACAAAGATTGCCACTAGCTACGTTATCAAGCAACTGCATTGAAACCTTCTAGACAAGCATTGGTAAAAAGCATGAATATCGGATGCTTAGACTGCAAAACGAAGTATGATTACCTCACTTGTAGAATTCAACCATGACAATTTAATAGATCTACAATAAAGCACAAAAACTAGTTATATTCTGCCGATTGACAATGTTACGACACATTAAATTGCTTCAACTCAAGCAATTCTTGTCCACTTCCATTTGATCCATCTCCTAACCATTAATATGACTATATGAGTATCATTATTTGGACTTTGGAAGGTCATCATCACAACATTTATAGCGTGTAAAACCAGTTGACAATTTTTAAGACAGTTGTGTTGTTGGATGAGCTGAGGATCAATAAATGTTATTTTTTCACACCACAATTATTATTGGTTTAAAGACAATGTGGGAATAATCACTCCGTACCACTAACAGCTGTCACATGTAACCATTGTTCATGAAATTTTGTATTACTTAAAGAATCTATTGGAGAAAATCCACGACAAAAACAAATAAACCTGAAACTGAGAAAGAGTTTTAGAAAACTAGTAAGAAATTTCAGAGGTTTTTGTTTTGCAAAGTTATTAACACCATCACAGATGTCCATTGATTCCATTCTAATCCTGTGAAAAAAATAAAGACCAAATTGTTGAGTTGTCACATATTATGTGAATATAAAAGTTAGTTTATTGCTAATAAAGACCACTACAGCAAAATAATCCGGACCAGGGTTATAAGGCTACTAGCAACTTTCATGATTCCATCACTATCATGTTCAAAGAACAAGATGAAGTTAAAGCACCAATGTCAAAATTTCACATAATCACGGTATTGGACAAATGTAAATGGAGGAAAATGGCCCATTCAGCCAATCTCAACTTGTTTGCGATTGAGACTTAGTTGAGTTGAGTTGGAATGTACCATAATGAGAGAGCACTTTACTTTTTCCTCATCTTGGTTATTAAGCTTGCATATATGACTACCCCACCTCACCATTACAACCTGAGCTAAAGACCAAGAACAGGAAAAAATCAAATTCCTTCTCCATTTTGTACAATTTGGTTGCTTATGCATGTTTCACATATCGAAAAGGACAGGAAAAACAAGTTCCTTCTCCATTTAATTTGTAGAATTTGGTTGGTTATGTGATAGGAACATAGGTTCCTAACATTATGTGTGTATCACATGTCAAACTATGATACCAAAGAAAACCGACAAAGGATACGGTAATTGGAATATGCATCACCCAACAACATGAATCAATTAGGAGAGAGTAAAAACAAAAAGCTTAATTGAACAGCATAGAGACGAGGAAATCCAAACATGAAGGAGCGGAAAAGGCATGCATAGTGGCAAACATGCTGACAAGATGGAGACAAAAAGGCATCATTTCTCTATATTGGAATAATTGCACTGCCAGTCAGCAGCCAGCCTAAAGATGTAAGAAAGAAATGCAACTAAAGATGTAAACATCTATTATGGCACATGCACTGTGAGAGAACTGGGTAAGGGTGTACAGCATGTAATAAATCCATCCGAATCCCAATCTTTGACAAAAGTTGTGGCAAAAATCTAACAATATCGAAATCTCTTCCTTCAAAGCTTCTGAAATGCGAACTTAACACAGCATGCCTTTTACGGGTACGTCACTAATAATTATATCTGTACAAGATTTATGTACCTAGGAAAGAATTCTAGTGGAGTTCAAATTAATCGTCAAATTGATTGACAATAATCGTCTATTTCTTTTGCTTCACACATCTGTTAGATAGATATATGTTCAAAATATGGTTCAGCAGACACATATCTAACCTTTATGTTTTTCATGCCTAACAAGCGTTCTTTAAAAATTAAAAAGGTCCATGCAACATAACCTCTAGACCCATCCATAAGCCTACTATTATAGTAAAAAAATCGTTAGATGTTGATTATAGAGTTAAAAATAATTATAAGTTAGAAAGCAAAAACTACATGAGAGGGCGGTCATGCAGATTTGACATACCAGTTAGGACCACCCGAGAAATCTTCTGCTACAGTGAGACTTATAAAAAATAACATCCCAAGGAAATGACTCTCATATTTTAAACTTTTAAGAGCCCCAAAAAATCATAAGGGGTTTCACATCGAAAAGATCCAAATGCTATTTACTGGGGGACCCTACAAATTCACATAGGAAATTATACCCCTGTGAACCATTGAGGGAAACTTGGCCCAGAAGTACACAGAAGAAAATTTAACCCTTTGAACCATCAAGGTACAAATTTATCCTTCCACTTAAGTCTTAACCTATTCATATGAACTCCATTGAAATCACTGTATTAGACAAGTAGAAGAAATAGTAATCATAGGAAAGTATTACCGTTGTTGACACACAAAAATGTTCTAACATTAATGTCAAAGGTAAGGTCTGCCACGTATGTAGAGTTTGACTTACCTTTGAAATGTCACCTGTGCAATTTGGCCTGACAAGTGAAATTTACACAGGGTGTTTGGGAATGGTACGTCGGGTTGTGTGGATGCTGGGTAAGTATGGTTGATTTTAGGTACCGATTGTGGTCGAGTTTTACACTTCAAGGTTTTGAACAAGATAAATCACAAGATATCAAGTATGATCAATAGTAAATTTTTTTTGCCCTTCTCATTTTTAAGGAGACTTTCTTTATTTATAGGTGGGATTGCGTGAATCCTCTTTTACACTTGAGTGGTAATGATGTTTTTTATGGGTTCCGGTTATAGTGACCTCAGCCTTGAGTGGTGGGTTGGCCCAGGTTCAACTTCCTTTGGAGTGTTGAGCTGGGTTACCTCATACACGCCGTACACCTGTCCTTCTCAGATCCAAAAAGGCTGACAACCTTGATGGGCACGGTTTTTTGGGCGAGAGGTGATATATGAGGACTAGAAACATTTACTTAGCCAGTAAACTTTTGACCTCAGGATGTCTCAAGCAAGACTGATGCTGGGCCTATTCATTTGTGTCGTCCAAGCGAGGTGGGCCTTCTGCTTTTTGATAACCAAGTTTCTTTTGGACTCGTCTCTTGGGCTTTTTCCTATGTACGTAGTCTGCAGAAACCCAAAGTGCCGGGCCCAATTTCTTCCGAAGCCTGAGAAGAGGAGGCTTTGACTAGCCAATAATTCCCTAATGTAAAGTGTGATGTGCCATTGACTTGTCAACGTTATTGACGTGGAATCTCAATATTCAAAATTTCCTTATAACAACTGTATTTTACCAAAATTAGACAGAACACGGCTTATACATAATTGAATGTCATTGGGCCCAATTTCTTCCGAAGCCTGAGAAGAGGAGGCTTTGACTAGCCAATAATTCCCTAATGTAAAGTGTGATGTGCCATTGACTTGTCAACGTTATTGACGTGGAATCTCAATATGCAAAATTTCCTTATAACAACTTTATTTTACCAAAATTAGACAGAACACGGCTTATACATAATTGAATGTCATTGCCAAACCCTTTCTTTTTTTTTTTTTTTTTTTTTTTTTTGGAACAGCCATTTATATATTGAAAGCCAAACCGGCAAAGGAGCAACAAACATAGGCACAGAAGCACACCCAAAGGAAACAAACAGAGCCAAGAAAACACAAACCACCAGGAGCACTACAACGAAAAAACAGAGCAAAAGAAACCAAAAGAGGCACACCCTCAACCAACACCACAAAAAGCACCCAGAGCAGCTAAGCTAAACAACAACCCCAAAACAAAACACCTCTAGCAATCATAACATGTTTGTTTCCTTTCGGAGATGGTAAGTTAAATGCTCACAAAAAGGATAGTGAAAACAAAAATCAGCTGGAACTCCAATCATTTGTCGGTTAAGATTAATCCGAAATCTATTACTAGACCATAAGGGACTTAGCATTATATTCATTTGGGATATAACAGATGTTAGTCCAACTTTGCAAATTGCAACTAATTTGATAATATTTCTCTCACACACATTGAGAGCTATTCTCTATCTTCAGTAAAGCCTCCAATCCTCAGTCCCAGTAAAATTATCACTAGTTCGATTATCCACAAACACTATTAATGCGTAATCTATTCATGCAAGACAAAAAGTTCAATCCCTCCACCACTCTCACTCCCTCTAACTCACATCATGAAAAACCCTCCAATTGGATATTGGAATTACAAATGGAAGAATACACCATTTTAAGTAGTTCCAAGGGAAAAAAGAAGAAGGATAAAAGCGCATTACGTAATGAAATATTTGCCTTGTAATGTTTCAGTCAAATTTCCCTTACTAACCTCTACAAAAATGCATAATTTTAAAAACTTTTAAAATTACCTAGAATTTTTAACACAGGAAGAATACACCATTTTAAGTAGTTCCAAGGAAAAAATTTGGATAAAAGCGCATTACGTAATGAAATATACGTCTCGTAATTTTTTGGTCAAATTCCCTTACTAACCTCTATAAAAATGCATTATTTGCAAAACATTTAAAATTACCTAAACTTTTTAACAAAGGAAGAATACACCATTTTAAGTAGTTCCAAGGAAAAAATTACGATGAAAGCGTATTGTGTAATAAATATGCACTACGTAATTTTTCGGTCAAATTTCCATTACTAACTCAATTAAAATGCGTGATTTGCAAAACTTTAAAAATTGCTTAGAATTTTTAACAGAGGAAGAATACACCATTTTAAGTAGTTCAATGTCAAATAATGATAAAAGTGTATTATGTAATGAAATATGCGCCTCGTGATTTTTCAGTCAAATTTCTCTTACTAACTTCAATTGCATAATTTGCAAATTTTTTAAAATTAATTAGAATTTTTAACAAAGGAAGAATATACCATTTTAAGTAGTTCCATGGAAAAAATTAGGATAAAAGCGCATTATATATGCGTAATTTGCAAAACTTTTAAAATTGCTTAGAATTTTAACAGAGGAAGAATACACCATTTTAAGTAGTTCAATGACAAAAATAATGATAAAAGTGTATTATGTAATGAAATATGCACCTCGTGAATTTTCACTCAAATTTCCCTTACTAACCTCTATAAAAATACATAATTCGGTCAAATTTCCATTACTAACTCAATTAAAATGCGTGATTTGCAAAACTTTAAAAATTGCTTAGAATTTTTAACAGAGGAAGAATACACCATTTTAAGTAGTTCAATGTCAAATAATGATAAAAGTGTATTATGTAATGAAATATGCGCCTCGTGATTTTTCAGTCAAATTTCTCTTACTAACTTCAATTGCATAATTTGCAAATTTTTTAAAATTAATTAGAATTTTTAACAAAGGAAGAATATACCATTTTAAGTAGTTCCATGGAAAAAATTAGGATAAAAGCGCATTATATATGCGTAATTTGCAAAACTTTTAAAATTGCTTAGAATTTTAACAGAGGAAGAATACACCATTTTAAGTAGTTCAATGACAAAAATAATGATAAAAGTGTATTATGTAATGAAATATGCACCTCGTGAATTTTCACTCAAATTTCCCTTACTAACCTCTATAAAAATACATAATTCGTAAAAATTTAAAATTACCTAGAATTTTTAACTTAAGAAGAATACACCATTTTAAGTAGTTCCATGGAAAAAAATTAAGATAAAAGCGCATTATGTAATGAAATATGCACCTTGTATAATTTATAAAAATTATAAAATTACCTAGAAATTTTAACATCGGAAGAATACACCATTTTAAGTAATTTCATGAAAAAAATTAGGATAAAAGTGCATTATGTAATGAAATATACGCCTCGTAATGTATCGGTCAAATTTCCCTAACTAACCTCTATAACATGGGAGTTTGTCTGTCAGTTTTAGTTCGAGATCTTCAAATTCGTATGCAGATAATTTGGCTAAGAAGGATTCTAATGGGGGTGGGGATGTCATCCAATGGGGAAATGTGTGAAACACTGGCTTTTAGTTGCTGTAGCCTACTTTTTGTTATGCTCTTTTGTTGTTTTGGGGTTTCTTTTGGGTTGTGTTTTTCTTGGCTGTTTTGGTGCGATGATCTGATCAGGGATTTTGCAATTTGGCTGGTTCTTTATTGTATTGCATATATTTGTTTTGCACGTTTTGGTGGGTTTATTCCCCTTCATTAATAAATTTGCTGTTTTAAAAAAAAAATGCATAATTTGCAAAACTTTTAAAATTACCTAGAAATTTGAAATAGGAAGAATACACCGTTATACACTGTTTTAAGCAGTTCCAAGGAAAAAATTAGGATAAAACCGCATCATGTAATGAATATGCGCCACGGAATTTTTCGGTCAAATTTCCCTTACGAACTCAATTAAAATGCGAAGTTTGCAAAACTTTTAAAATTGCCTAGAATTTTTAGCAGAGGAAGAATACACCATTTTAAGTAGTTCAATGACAAAAATAATGGTAAAAGCGCATTATGTAATGAAATATGCACGTCCTGATTTTTCAGTCAAATTTCCTTTACTACCTCTATAAAAATGCATAATTCACAAAAATTTAAAATTACCTAGAATTTTTAACATTGGAAGAATACATCATTTTAAGTAGTTCCATAGAAAAAAATTAAGATAAAAACGCATTACGTAATGAAATATACGCCTTGTAATGTTTCAGTCAAATTTCCCTTACTAACCTCTATAAAAATGCATAATTTAAATTTTTTTAAAACTTACCTAGAAATTTTAACATAAGAAGAATAAACCATTTCAAGTAGTTCTACGGAAAAAAATTAGGATAAAAGTGCATTACGTAACGAAATATGTGCTTTGTAATGTTTCGGTAAAATTTCCCTTACTAACCTCTATAAAAATGCATAATTTACAAAAAATATAAAATTACCTAGAAATTTTAAAATTGGAAGAATACACCCTTTTAAGTAGTTCCATGACAAAAATGAGGATAAAAGCGCATTATGTAATAAAATATGCGCCATGTAATTTTTCGATTAAATTTCCCTTACTAACCTCTATAAAAATGCGTAATTTGTAAAACTTTTAAAATTACCTAGGGTATTTAAGATAGGAAGAATATACCATTTTAAGTAGTTTCATGGAAAAAATTAGGATAAAAGCGTATTATGTAATGAAATATGCGTCTCATAATGTATCGGTCAAATTTCCCTTACTAACCTCTATAACAATGCATAACTTGAAAAAATTATAAAATTACCTAGAAACTTTAAAATTGGAAGAATACACCCTTTTAAGTAGTTCTATGGAAAAAAATGAAGATAAAAGCGCATTATGTAATGAAATATCTCTACAAAAATGCGTAATTTGCAAAACTTTTAAAATTACCTAGATTTTTTAACATAGGAAGAATACACCATTTTAAGTAGTTCCAAGGAAAAAAGTTGGATAAAAGCGCATTATGTAATGAAATATGCGCCTCGTAATTTTTTGGTCAAATTTCCCTTACGGTTACTTTATAAAAATGCATAATTTGCAAAACTTTTAAAATTACCTAAAATTTTTAACAAATGAAGAATACACCATTTTAAGTAGTTCCAAGGAAAAAATTACGATGAAAGCGTATTGCGTAATGAATATGCGCCACGTAATTTTTCGTTCAAATTTCCCTTACTAACTCAATTAAAAATGCGTAATTTGCAAAACTTTTAAAATTCTTAGAATTTTTAACAGAGGAAGAATACACCATTTTAAGTAGTTCAATGTCAAATAATGATAAAAACGCATTATGTAATGAAATATGCACCTCGTGATTTTTCAGTCAAATTTTCCTTACTAACTTCAATTGCATAATTTGCAAAATTTTTAAAATTACCTAGAATTTTTAACAAAGGAAGAATACACCATTTTAAGTAGTTCCATGGAAAAAATTAGGATAAAAGTGCATTATGTAACGAAATATGCGCCACGTAATTTTTCGGTTAAATTTTCCTTACTAACCTCTATAAAAATGCGTAATTTGCAAAACTTTTAAAATTGCTTAGAATTTTAACGGAGGAAGAATACACCATTTTAAGTAGTTCAATGAGAAAAATAATGATAAAAGTGTATTATTTAATGAGATATGCACCTCGTGAATTTTCACTCAAATTTCCCTTACTAACCTCTATAAAAATGCATAATTCGCAAAAATTTAAACTTACCTAGAATTTTTAACATTGGAAGAATACACCCTTTTAATTAGTTTCATGACCAAAATGAAGATAAAAGTGCATTATGTAATGAAATATGCGCCACATAATTTTTCAGTTAAATTTCCCTTACGTAATGAAATATGTAATAAAAGTGCAAAATGAAGATAAAAGTGCATTATATAAAAATGCGTAATTTGCAAAACTTTTAAAATTACCTAGAATATTTAATATGGGAAGAATAAACCATTTTAAGTAGTTCAATGACAAAAATAATGATAGAAACACATTATGTAATGAAATATACGCCACGAAATTTTTGAGTCAAATTTCCTGTGCGTGCAAAAGTTTTAAAATTTCTTAGAATTTTTAACAGAGGAAGAATACACCGTTTTAATTAGTTCAATGAAAAAAATAATGAAAAAAAGCGCATTATGGAATGAAATATGCGCCTCGTGATTTTTCGGTCAAATTTCTCTTACTAACCTCTATAAAAATGTGTAATTTGCAAAACTTTTAAAATTACCTAGAAATTTTAACATAGGAAGAATACACCATTTTAAGTAGAAGTAGTTCCAAGGAAAAAATTAGGATAAAAGCGCATCATGTAATGAAATATGCGCCTTGTAATGTTTCGGTCAAATTTCCCTTACTAACCTCTATAAAAATGCATAATTTGTAAAAAATTTAAAATTACTTAGAAATTTTGACATAGGAAGAATACACCATCTTAAGTATTTCCAAGGAAAAAATTAGGATAAAAGCACATTACGTAATGAAATATGCGCTTTGTAGTGTTTCGGTCAAATTTCCCTTACTAATCTCTATAAAAATGCATAATTAGCAAATATTTTAAAATTACCTAGAATTTTTGACATAGGAGGAATACACCATTTTAAGTAGTTCCATGGAAAAAATTAGGATAAAAGCGTATTATGGAATGAAATATGCACCTCGTGATTTTTTGGTCAAATTTTCCTTACTAACCTCTATAAAATTGCGTAATTTGCAAAACTTTTAAAATTACCCAGAAATTTTAACATATGAAGAATACACCATTTTAAGTTTTCAAGGAAATAATTAGGATAAAAGCACATTATGTAATAAAATATGTGCCAAGTAATTTTTCGGTTAAATTTCCCTTACTAAACTCCATAACAATTCATAATTTGCAAAACTTTTAAAATTACTTTGAATTTTTTTAACAGAAGAAGAATACACTATTTTAAATAGTTCAATGACAAAAATAAGGGCAAAACTGCATTATGTAATGAAATAACCTTGTGATTTTTCAGTCAAATTTCCCTTACTAATCTCTATAAAAATGCATAATTTGCAAAAATTTTAAAATTACCTAGAAATTTTAATATAGGAAGAATACACCATTTTAAAGTTACATGGAAAAAATTAGGATAAAAGCACGTTTTGAAATGAAATATGCGCCTCGTAATTTTTTGGTTAAATTTCCCTTACTCTATTAAAATGTATAGTTTGAAAAAAAAAATTAAAATTACCTAGAATTTTTAACATAGGAAGAATACACCATTTTAAGTAGTTCAATGTAAAATAATGATAAAAGCACATTATGTAATGAAATATGCGCTTTGTGATTTTTCAGTCAAATTTCCCTTACTAACCTCTATAAAAATGCATAGTTTGCAAAAATTTTAAGATTACCTAGAGTTTTTAACATAGGAAGAATACACCATTTTAAGTAGTTCCAAGGAAAAAATTAGGTTAAAAGCGCATCACGTAATAAATATGCGACTTGTAATGTTTCGGTCAAATTTCCCTTACTAAAAATGCATAATTTGTAAATTTTTTAAAATTAACTAGAATTTTTGACATAGGAAGAATACACCATTTTAAGTATTTCCGAGGAAAAAATTAGGATAAAAGCGCATTACGTAATGAAATATGTGCATTGTAATGTTTCGGTCAAATTTTCCTTACTAACCTCTATAAAAATACATAATTTACAAAAAATTTAAAATTACCTAGAAATTTTAACATCTGAAGAATACACCATTTTAAGTAGTTCCATGGAAAAAATTAGGATAAAAGCGTTTTTATGTAATGAAATATGTGCCTTCACACAAAATTAGACATTAGTATTACTATTTTCTCTTCAACTTTGGCTTTTAATTTTTTGGTGCTACATCCACAATTATTGGATAGACTTTTTTTTAAAATACTAGGTTTTGGAACACATGCAAGGCATGTGCTTAAATCAGTATTTGAGTTTCATATTTGCAAATATACATATCCTTGAAAAATATATCCTTGAAAAATAAGAAATGTTAATATAACACGTACACTTTTAGTTCATATAGAAGTTATTACATTGATATAACACTTTGAGGAAGTCTTAAACTCATGTGGATGATTTAATTATTTTTCTATTTGACCAGAAACTACCGCTTGGATTTTTTCTAAAAATTTTTTTTACTGCGTTTCACTTTACATACATCCATTGTATAATCCACAAGTCATAAAGTTTCACACAAATTACATTTCCACCCCTGAATTCTCTTTTCTTTTTCAACACATTAAATACATAGAAAATTATATTTTCATCCCCAGTCCATTTTACAATTTAAAATAATAAAAAAAATCCTTACTATATAGTCCCTGTTGTGTTACTATTACTAAGATCTGTCTATTAAGTAATTATACAAACTTGAAGGGTTGTATTTGTCAATCAACGTTCAATGCAAATCTAAGGGATGCTATAATTAAAATCTTATTAAACTATGTCTATTAAGTAATTATATAAACTTTAAGAGTTGTAATTATAATTTTACATTCAAAGAAATTAAAAGAAAAGAAAAAAGGATGCTATAAATGAAAAGCCACTTTGCTCTTTTATATATAGTACTAGGTTTTGGAGCACATGCAAGGCATGTGCTTAAATAAGTATTTGAGTTTCATATTTACAAATATACATATCCTTGAAAAATAAGAAATGTTAATATAACACATACAGTTTTAGTTCATGTAAATGTTATTACATTAATATAATATCTTGATAAGTGTTAAACTTATGTGGATGATTTAATTATTTTTCTATTTGACCAGAAACCACCGCTTGGATTTTTTTCTATTTTTTTTTTTTACTGCATTTTACTTTACACACATCGATTGTATAATCCACAAGTCCTAAAGTTTCACACAAATTACATTTCCACCTCTGTACAATTCCCTTTTCTTTTTCAACACATTAAATACATAGAAAATTATATTTTTCATCCTCAGTCCCATTTTATAATTTAAAATAATAATAATAAATCCTTACTATATAGCCATGTTGTGTTACTATTACTAAGATCTGTCTATTAAGTAATTATACAAACTTAAAGGGTTGTATTTATCAATCAACGTTCAATGCAAATCTAAGGGATGCTATAATTGAAATCTTACTAAATTCTGTCTATTAAGTAATTATATAAATTTCAAGGGTTGTAATTGTAATTTTACATGCAAAGAAATTCTAGGTTTTGGAGCACATGTAATGCATGTGCTTAAATCAGTATTTGAGTTTCATATTTGCAAATATACATATCCTTGAAAAATAAGAAATGTTAATATAATACATACAGTTTTAGTTTATGTAAATGTTATTATATTAATATAACACCTTGAGGAAGTTTTAAACTCATGTGGATGATTTAATAATTTTTCTATTTGACCAGAAACCACCGCTTGAATTTTTTCTAATTTTTTTTTTTTTTTTACTGCATTTCACTTTACACACATCCATTGTATAATCCACAGGTCATAAAGTTTCACACAAATTATATTTTCACCCCTGTATAATTCTCTTTTCTTTTTCAACACATTAAATACATAAAAAATTATATTTTCATCCCCAGTCCATTTTACAATTTAAAATAATAAAAACTTCGTACTATATAGTCCCTGTTGTGTTACTATTATTAAGATCTGTCTATTAAGTAATTATACAAACTTGAAGGGTTGTATTTGTCAATCAACGTTCAATGTAAATCTAAGGGATGCTATAATTGAAATCTTACTAAACTCTATCTATTAAGTAATTATGTAAACTTTAAGGGTTGTAATTGTAATTTTACATTCAAAGAAATTAAAAGAAAAAGAAAGGGATGCTATAATTACAGCTGGCTCTTCACTCTTTTATATATAGTATAGATATAGATATAGATATGATATGCAAGAAATTATTATTCTATTGGGTCAAGTCAAGTTACATATCATAGGGAGTGTTATCAACATTCATGCTATGACCAAGCAAGCTTTTGTAAGAATGAATTAATAATATAAATCAAGCATATTGGACTTGGACTAAATTTGAAGACTTGTTGAATTGGCTACAAAGAGAGGTAGCCTGGGTCCACCTGATTTTGTCTTCTGGATCCTTTGGCCCAATCAAGGCTTTGACAATTGAACCCAATAGCTTCATCATTTGGCCCAACTGTGCACTGCGGAATGTTGAAGGGAATTCTCAACAAGTTATGAATTACAATACCCTGAGAAGTTGGTAATATCTCTGATATGATTTTTACAAGATTCTGCAGCATTTCCTTCTATTTGTTTTCTAGTTTGTCATCCAATAAGCACAAACCCTTGCTTGACTTCTCTCTAACTCTACAATATTATTTCTACAATAGAATAAAAAAGAAACCACTGGTTTCAATTTTTAAAGATATATTATTTTATGTAGATGTACTTATCCTCGTACAAGATTTTGCAAGATCAAGTCTGTGGTAGCTTCTAATACAATAGTTTGCCAAATACAATGCATATGCTGAATGAACAAGGTACTACAACACTTATAATACAAGCCATTTAATAGAGGGGTTCGTGGAACACCCTGTTAGATCTTCTTTGTTTTCTTTATTTTCTTATTTTGACTTCTCAAACAACCCATACAGTAAACATGATTACACCAAAATTAGATCAGGCTACAGTAATAAGATTTACTCGAACTTATTTTCAAATTCCGACATCATTGCTCAATCCAATCCTTGAACAGCAACATCAAGTAGAGAGGAATGTTCACCGCAGCAATGACTATAAGCATTCCAAATGCCTGCACTAATCTGTGGATTATCAACTTTATCTTTGATTTGCTTGTTCTGATCGGTAATTTTGTCATACTCTCGTCCACATTCATGTCCATATCTTGAGAAATAATTTTCTTAGCTGTTGGCCGCATCGTGGCATTACCCCTGCTTCAAAGATGTACACATGAACAATCTTATATAAACCACCAAAACCTCATGCAAGTTGGCCAAGCGAGGAGAGAAAGAAGGGTGAGAATAAATAGCAAAAGATACCTGAAATAAACATAAGTGAAGGTTAGAAAAAGGCCCAACCTAGAGTACAGAAATGGCCATTGTTAACCTATATAAATGTGTGTTTGCATTGGAAAAAAGCACAGATGTGTAGATACTGCTTCTTCCAGATTGGATGTGTTTGAAAGAGCTGAATTACTAGCAGATAATAGCACAAATGAATACAAGTTTCACTGCTGCCAACTTAAGGTCCCTACAGTGTGCTGCACATCATTACGAGTCAAATTTCATCCCTAGGTAAAATTACATGATGGCAAGACATTAGGTGCTTACCTCCTTTACGGTCCCAGAATTTGACTTGTAGGTAACTGTACACTGGTCATGATCATGGCCAGATAAAACGAGTACCTGTAAAACTAGCTTTGCATCATGGACCAGAAATGAATTTATAAATTCGAATACTCAAGCAAAACTTGGATAGCATAGCAAAGTAGAAATGCATGGGATGCATCAAAGACAGGTGTCGGCTGTGAAGATAATAAGGAATATGAAGAAATGTGAAGCAGAGCTTCAATGTAGTGAAGATGTTTGAAGAAAGTCTTCAAAGAGCAAAATAAGATAAATGATTCTAGAAGAAGAAAAATAAGAAAAGAAGTTTGTTACGCCATTAATGGCTTCTTCAAGCTATAGAGCTTTTCTCTGTATTTTGTATTTCAAGAGTTACAGAAATGAAAACTGAATACACTTTTACAAATGCTTTGTTCTATATATATATATATATATATCTCAGCTAAGCCTATATGAGGCTAACTAACTTTCTAACAGATTCCTGATCATCAGGAATGTAACTTAATTAGATGCTGACACCTCGGCACTTGTAACAACCTTAACTACCAGCTTGTAACAGATTTATCCACCAAGGCTCACTTCTTCTCTGTTCAGCTTGCTCGTTCTTTTGCTTCTGTGATGATGAGCTTGACCATCATCCATTTCACTGATTGTGCACATAGTAAGCCCAGTATAAGGTTGATAACTTGTGCACTTATATTCAAGCTCATCATCAGTAGATGTTCTCATGACTGGTATACATTGAACCATATTACTCTCTCTCACATCGGCAAGTGCGTGATATTTAAGTCCTTGTCCTACATCAGTATCGGGTGACATACAATGCACAATATGCATTTAAATTTGAATACAGGTAAGACAGCTTACTGGTTTGATCAAGTCCAGTATGCGGATTGATGATTCCTCAGTGATGTAATTCTGGTACCTGTAACAATGGACTGTCAAATTAAATCGTCTATTGCCACCAGTACAGGTTGATCTAATTCTGTAACACTATCACACAAAAAGCAGGGAAGAAGCTTACAGTATTTCTTGATCATGAACAGCACGCAAGATCCGCTGAACATAAAATATAGCAGATTCATTCATGTAAGTTTTGAATGGAAAAGTCCTAAAATTGCTGTGAAAATCACAACAATACACTTAAAAAAAAGTATAGCAGACTCGGTCCTAAAGTTTATTTTGCTGACACTTTTACTCTAAAAAATGAGAAAATATTACCTGATTGATAACAGGGGATGTACGATGAGGTCCATAAGGTGCCCAATCTTTCCGATACAAAGGAATATGCGTCAATAAAACTCTTGGAAGCGATTGAACATCTAGAGGGATGAAATATATATATGAACAATTACTATATTATGAACACCCTCTTAAAAATAAACCAAAGAAATCAAAATTATATACCTACAGATACATTCTTGATAAAATCCCAAGTTGCAGAAGTCAGGTTGCCATCTTGGTTCCCTGTCCATAACCACTTTCCTTATTCATGAATTTGTTTTTTGATAAGAGAAAAAGGATTTTATTGCTGGATGAAATGAGTACAATATGGTATAGTGAACAAGAAGTCAACATATCATTCAAAAAACTCAATTAGCTGACATGATGCTCTAATCAAATTAGTAAGAAATAGAGTCCTTGGAGTTTAGACCACAACAGAATTCTTAGGAGTCTAGAACAAAACAGAATCCTTAGAGTCTAGAACAAAATAGAATCTTTATTTCTTAAAGTTTCTTAGTTTATACATTTTGCAAAAAAAAGAAAAAGAAAAAAAGAATTCAAATACTACTCATTTGGAATAATATCAGACAAAAAGTATTCCGACAAAAATCCTCATAATAATTCAACTATACCAGGCATGAATTTACTTACTATGCTTGGAGGAATGGAGCATAATCAACTATCAATACATCAAAAAATATATATACAACCGGGGGCGCGGAACAGCTGCGGCCCCGTAGTGTAAAAAAGAGAACAAAACACGGGGCCCCGTATACTTTTTTTCAATTTTTTGCATTACGGGGCCGCGGTGGTGCCGCGACCCCGGTTGTATATAGAATTGTCCTCAATACATTGATGAAAAAATCTACATGGTCTATACAAGTGCATATTCTACAAACCACAAATACTAATCCATTAGACAGCTTACATGTAAGTTATGAGATATAAAGTAACATTGTTGATGAGACTGACCAAATACATGAGTTCTCAGGTAATTGAAGGAAATCAAAGTCCTTTCTGTCTAACTACTTAAAGAAATCAAAGTCCTTCAGCAAACAAACAGTCTTTGTATTTGCTCAACATATGATTCAGATTGATCTTGATCTTGTAATCCATTTGCATGCCACTACATATTTTCCAAAAGGTAAGTCAGAATCTAAGTACGAGTCTTAGTCAGAACTTCCTCATCTTAGGCTTCTTGTCAAAGACGATCAATAGAGGCTTGTATAGGATACAAAGAGCATAACAATAGTGATAGAAGAACGATGACGAAAAATAAGATGAAACTTAATGTCTTGTGTAGAATCAACTATTAACAAAAATGCTTGGGGAATAGCCCTAGTCAAAGAGTGAAAGTCACTACTGGGAATCTGGGATTAGATATACGATGGCAAATTAAGAAATACCACCATTTTCAACTACCACTTGATTGTAAATAAGAATCTCAAACAAAATGGGTCAATACAAATACGAATGTCATCTATGCAATCTCTTAAAATATGTACAAATTATCTTGGAATTAATATGTATCACCACATTCAAGATGTTAGATATAGTTTCCCAAACACAAATAATGATTATAGGTTTCAAGTAAGGGGAGGGATGAAGAATGGCTACTGTAGGTGATACCAATACATACATAACACATGTAGCAAGAATAAAACAAATAACTAGACCTTTGTTACTATTAAATGTTATGATAATATATATGATAGATAAAGAAGATTTAGCTGCTTCCTGACTTACCATCTATAGTGAGGGCATCAATAGCAATGAATTCAACTTTTCCACCGGTAAATCTGTAGTTTCCCATCCTGAATTCTTTTTCATATCGTCTAACAACCTGCAAATAAGTAAAATCATAACTTTATAAGCAATTAAGAAACTATAATTAGCACTTATTGAAATTCTTAGAAAGGGCATCTAAGATTGTTGAACAAGAGACAAAGAAATCCATTACATATAAAAACAACTGAATAAACTCAATAAAACACTTAAGAAAGAAACATCCAACAAATTTAGGCAATATCAGTTTTAATATTTTGAATGAATATTCATCATAAAGCTTGTGTTTCAAGATCCCTAAGCCAAAAACCTTTAATGAAAAAAGAGTGAAAATACCTCAGGCTTATGAGAGTGGAGACTTGAATAGCCAATGTCATGATTTCCAGGCATGTAGTAAACTTGTATGTCTTTATACCTTCGTTGATTTTTCAAACCAAATATATGCTGAAAGCGGCTTAAAGATTCCTGCCATCTAATCAATGGACAATGGATGTTAAGGAGCTTTAATGGATCAGAAAATAAGAAAAGGCAGCTAAAGTTGAAATATTCAGGCCTCTTTCTCTTCATCTGACAAATAAGGTCCCCCATCAAATTGATCACCCAAAAACAAAATGACATCAGGTTTGAAAGGCAGGATAGATGCAAAGAATGCTCTGCGCATAAACAAATCAGTATAGAACTATGCAATTTCCAGAGCAAGTGATTTCGGAGGCAGGCGAAGGGAAGTTCTACACATGAGCTGTTGTTAAAGATAGCACATTTAGCGAAGAAGAACCTAAACTGCGAAAAGAAATGCAGGTATAGACTATAGAGGACAAATTCACCTGTGGATCCGCAAGAACGGCGACTTTAACATAGTCACCAGCTCCATCCGTCTGAACTTGCAAGTAGGACAAAGCATTACATTTTTCTATATATCAAAATAAAAACTCATACTTGATAACAAAGTTGACATTTTTTAATTTTTACGCATTAAAGCAAGTATCACTGGATCGATCTAAAGCAAAGCAAAGCTAATTCTGTCTCAGGTAAATCTAATCATGACTTGATATCGACATGATTGCAAGACTCTTCAACTTTCAATTAACTAATTTGAAATCAGGAACATAAAACTGAAAAGCTAATGAAAACAAAAAAGAAAGAGATAGAAGATTACCGCAGTAGAAGAAGAGGATGGAGATGGCCAAGAACAAGACAAGAGAGAAGGAATCCAAAATGCAAACATCTCGCCGTAGAGAAGAGTGACGATCCATGTCAGGCATAGCACCACCGTTAGCTTCTGGTGCTGCTTCATCGTCGCTGGCTGTCTTTGCCGTAATTTCCGTTTTGTGCCTCAAGTCTACGAGAAAAACTTGGGTGCAACCGATGCACCACGCTAGAATCTGATGGTGGTGCATCGGTTTCGCTCAATGAATGACACATGGCATTAACTTAAAGCATTTTTGTTTCATTTTATCCCTTCATCTTCTTTTTTCAGCTGAAGCCCGATTCCTCTGTCTCTCTCTAAGTCCTCCAATCTCAACTTTAACTTACCATTTTCCGGTGACCGTCGTCGTTTCCGGTCCTAGCCATCCTCCTCCGATGACCATCTTCATGTTCAGCTTGATCCCAATTTCTGTTGTGGCCTATATACGCCCAACTCTCTCCATAATAAATTTTTTTTTTTTTCAATTTGGGGGAACAAAATAAAAAGACAAAAGGATCTTCAACTTTGTTGATTTGCTGGTCGCTTAGATTCTCCAGTTTTTTTTGGTTGGCCCAACTAGCTATTAGTTGTGTAATTTATGATAATTTTTCTGAAGTTTAATAGATTTGGGGTTTTCTTTAAACAAAAAAAAAAAAAAAAGGAAGCAAACCAGATTTCTTTGATGTGATCATAGGATAATTTGTGTAATTTTTATACTGATTATAATTCCATGGTCATTCTTCTCTGTTTGAATAAATTCTGAGGCCATTAATCAAGTATCAGAGGTTTTGTATAACACTTGAAACAAAAAAACGACGACGGAATTAATGAAACCGTGATCACTCGAAGAGTCGAAGATAGCGAGAACCAAACGACGAAGGTCACCGGAAGATGGCGAGGCTGAAAACAACGACGGTCATAGTAATTTGAAGTCAGAGATATGAAGACGAAGAGAGAGACTGGAATTGGGCTTCAGCTGAAAAAGAAGCTGAGAGAAAATGAAAAAAAAAAAAAAGTTAATGCCACGTGTTAATTATTGAGTGGAACCGATGCACCACCATCAGATTCTAGCGTGGTGCATCGGTTGCACCCAAGTTTTTCTCCAAGTCTACACCACAGTCCACCGTCTTTTTTTTTTTTTTTTTGCTTATATTCTGGTCAAACTCTTTTTTTTACCCGTTTTACCATTTAACCGCTGTTATATTTAATTTTACCATCACCAGCAGTCCAGCACCAGCACCAGCACCAGCACCAGCACCAACAAACATATCATTCAGCTACCTAAACTGAGACAGTCGTTGTTGGTCTCTTTTGCTAGGGAAATCGCTGCGCTGCTCAATCAATTCATGGAGCTTCACTTCGCCTTTTGAGTACGTATGACGATGTGCTTTTATTCTAAATATACTTAGCTGTTGACTGCTTTATCTTCCCTGTAACCCTGTGAATATTAGGTGTTTGTTATTATGTCTATGTTGCTGTGCTTTGCTCTGCTCTAGAGGCTCATTTCACTACTGACCATATGAAATAGATGCTCTGTCTCATAGACCATACTTTCTGGTTGCTTTAATTGTTTTACAACTTTCAATTTTTCCTTTGAAATTTGAAACATTTAACTAACTGGTACATCTACAAGTTCCAAATTAAGAACTAGGTTTTGTGCTCAAACAACTGCATTTGTTTGTTTGTCCCATTAAGGTAGTTTACAACTTCCATCTCCTTGTGAAGTAATCTTTCTCAATGCCGGTTAGAACATCATGCAAGTTTTAATGTACTAAAGATCCTTGTGAAATTTGGGAAGCTTATGTGGTAGAAACAAGAGATTTTGAAGGACTCAATTTACCACTTGTTGCCTATCTAGTTTGATGCTTATGTCTTCAAATTGAGGAGTTATGTAAAGCCAGCAAAATTACTTCGCCTGTAGGAGAGCTTGGCGATTGGGAGTATTGCCTATAGTTTGTGCAAAATAACATATCTACTATATCCATGGCGGTGGACTTTAGGTGATAGAGGTAGAGATTAGCATGCGATAATATGACTGTCAAACCTTAGCATGAGGTAAAAGCTGTTCTGGTTGGACCCTTTACCAATTTTTAATGATTGGAGGATTTCAAGTTGCAGACTGGTCCTACAAATTATTCCTGTAGATGCATATTCTACACAGTCAAACTATTACAGTTCAGTATGTGCCAATTCATATTGATTCTTTTGGCAAGATGTAAACTGTTTCTTAAACCCTTCCCCAGCTATTTCTTTGTTTTTATATCTAACTCTATGATTGGATACATCTATTTCTAATTTGCTCATAATACCGGGCTTTCATGAATGATTAACATATAGTAATGAAATGATGCACCGGGCAACTTACACAGATCCTGCTAAAAACAAGCCAACATAAGATTAGGAGGTGGATCTGATTTTGCAATCAAGTGCCAAGAGCCTTGAACAAACATACTTTTGAAGATCATAAGTAATTGCTTGTTTATTGCGTCCTAGTATACTCAAATATCAAATATTGGAGTTTACAACCCAGCATTTTACCTAGTTATTTGGTCATTGTTGTTTAACGAAAGAAGATTTCAAAAAATTTCTCTTCTGCCTTACTGCATAGGAAGTTCTTATAAAATGAAAGTCCATGACCTTGTTCAAATTGGCATGTGAAAAAAATCGGTGGTGAAACTTGGTACAATTTGTGGTAAGAAAGCTTCCCAATTGGCGACAATAAAGCAATGTATGCAGTTCTTACTTGCCCTGCTGCTCAAACCAGATCATTAAGAAGATCTTATTGATACAAATTCATTCATGCATTTTGAATAAATTTGCAATGGTGTAGACTATGATCCCATAATTTTTATTTATATTTGGGAAAAACAACTAGGTAAAAATATATAAATTAATTAGACATGATTCCTGCAAACCTAGCCAAACTGCGAAATGCTTTATTCAGCATTCCAGTTTGATGTTCAAATGAAGAACAAGATAAAGATAAAACCCATAACAATGCCGGCTGAAAGGTGAAATATTCTTAGTGGAGTTCTAGTAATCCTATTTCTGACTTTCTGTATATTCTATTGTACAAATAATTAAGCATCTTGCTAGATTTCATCTTCTTTTTAAGACTTATTAGTTGTTCTGCTCTTTAAAAATTGAGGCTTGAACAAGACGTAGGCTGCTGGAAGATTACATTTATAACGATCAACTAGGATTAGCCCATGCATTCATAACTGTTGTTTTTCATAAGAAGATTACAATTATAATCCTAGTTCATTATCTTATAATATATGTTCCTCAGTTCAATTACTTGACTAAGATTCCTGTATATTATAAATAAGATTTACATAGGTAGAATGAAGAGAAAATTTTCTTCAATAAATCCATGTTTTTTGTGCAAGTATACATATGAAATATCCGAGCTTAACATGTGTTCAAAGGCATTTTCTACAAACTCTTGTGTTCATTTCTGTGGGTTGCTCCTACATTCTTTAGCCAGTCCACAACTTCCTTGATGGTAGGTCTCTTGAAAGGGTTTTGGTTGACACACATGCAGGACACGTCTAGCACCTGCAACATCTCTTCATCGAAGCCCTTTCCTCTTAGGAGAGGATCAAAGACTTGGTCTTGTTTGCCCTCACTCCTCATGTGCTGCACCCAGCCAACCAATTCTCTTGACATCTTTGGCTTGAATACCTCCACAGGCCTCTTCCCGGTAAGCAGCTCAAGCATGACGACACCAAAACTGTACACGTCTCCTCTCAAAGTGGCTACCCATGCTTGCCCATACTCTGGAGGAATGTAACCCAAGGTACCAACAAGCTCAGTTGTTACATGTGTTTGATAGGGAAGAATCAATCGCGACAATCCAAAATCTGCAACATGTGCTTCAAACTTGCCATCAAGAAGGATGTTGCTGGACTTGATGTCTCGATGCACAATGTGTGGCTCACATATCTGGTGCAGGTAAGCGAGCCCACAACTTGTTCCCCTAGCAATCTTCAGTCTGGTTGGCCAATCCAGTAGAGATGCACCATCAGCTTTCTCATGCAACCAGTAATCTAGACTTCCGTTCTCCATGTATGAATATATTAGCAGTCGAAATCCCTCATAGATACAATAGCCTTGCAGGGAAACCAGGTTATTGTGCTGGGCTGTGGAAAGAGCCTCCACCTCTGCTTTGAATTCCCTATCCATCAGACCCAAGTCTCCAGAGAGTTTCTTAACAGCCAGCTTGGTCCCCTCTGCTAATGTTGCTTTATAAACCAAACCAAAACCTCCACATCCAATTATGTTTGCTTGATTGAAATTGTCAGTGGCTTTCAAGAGTTCAGATATGGTAAGATCCTTGATTTCATTGGTATCTGGGAACGATATGACAAGGCTGGTATTTTTTTCTGCTTCTGGAAGAAACCCAAAATTAGAGTTGCTAGAAAATGCATCTGGTTCAATCTTATCAGTGTCCCCTCCTGGAATGATTCTTCTCTTGGATAACATCCACAATGCTAACACAGTGATAATTAATCCCGTCCCAAAGCAAATTCCAAGGATGAGTCCAACAATAAGTTTTGTGTTTGTGCTTTTACGAGGGGCAGCAGGATGGTTGGGTTTTGCTGTTTCAGAGCAAGAGCGCTGCACTGTTGAACCGCACAAAGCTGGATTCCCATCAAAGCTGGAGGTGGGAAAGGTATCAAACTGACCTCCAGATGGAATTGATCCTTGAAGATTGTTGTACGCCACACTGAATGAAGACAAAAAATGAAGACTTTTGAGTGATGCGGGTATGTCTCCAGACAGTTGGTTCCAAGAGAGATCCAACATCTCCAAGTTAGTAAGATTAGATAACTGATCTGGAATGTTGCCTGAGAAATTGTTATGACTGAGGTCCAACACATGAAGATACTTCAATTGGCCAATCTCAGCAGGGATATTGCCAATTAGGCTGTTGTTTCTCAGGTATATAGCAGGTGGCAGGTTGGATAATTGATTGTACTGCTGATTTGTAGCATTGTTGGGCTTGACAAATACAGGTAGCTCAAGATAACTTCGCTGCACTTCTTCAATAATCTCTTGAGAAGCCAGTGCTGACAGTTGTGTAAGTTCCTTGGGAAATTCTCCAGTAAGGGAGTTACTAGAGAGGTCTATGTAAAAAAGCTTTGCTAGATTACCAAACCAACCAGGAATTGGACCTGTAAATTGGTTAACAGACAGGTCTAAGACCTGAAGCTTCTTGAGCTTGGCCAGCCAGATGGGTACTTGACCAGTGAACTGGCAACCACCTAGGCCTAAAACCTGGAGATTTTGGAATCCATCAGGGGCTACTGTGTTTTCTTCTTGTGGCATTGGTTCATTCTTAAAATTATTGGTTATGATGAGAGTAGTGAGATTCCTGCAGCCCATTAGAACTTTTAATGCCCCAGTTATATCGGTTATGTTGTTGGTAGAGATTGAGAGGAAAGCCAGAGATTGCAGCGCAAGTATATCAGGTGAAATCTGTCCTTCCAGCTGGTTACTTGCCAGTCTAACAGCAGTCAGCGACTTGCAGGAATAAAGAGTTGATGGCAAGGTACCAGTGAAGTTGTTATTACCGAGGTCAAGAGTGTTAAGCTGGGTGAGTGTGGAGAAATTAAAGGCCGAGAGAGGACCTTTGAAGATATTGACTCGCAAATTTAAAGTTTTAAGTTTGATGCAATTCATGAGAGATGGAGGCAGAGAACCGGTGAGGTTGTTGATGTGAAGTAGAAGGTATTCTAAGTTGGACAACTTACCGATATCCGTGGGGATGAAGCCTTTGAAATGATTGGAGTAGAGTTCAAGGACTCTGAGGTTGGTGAGACTGAGGATGGAATCACTGATGGGTCCAGAAAGAGAATTGACAGCTAAGGAAAGTTGTTCCAGCGAAGTAATGTTGTAAATGTCTTCAGGAACCGGCCCTGAGAGATTGTTGAAACCTGCTCGAAGAATCTGCAACTGAGAGCACTGGCCTAGTCCAGAGGGAATATGATCACTGAAATCATTGTAGGAGAAATCCAGCCCCCTTATGGATTTGGAAGAATTAAAGCATATATAAGAAGGGATTAGGCCTGTGAAGCTATTGTTGCTTACATTAAAACTGGTGATATTCCAGGTTGCCAGGAGGAATGAAGTAGATGGGATTGCCCCGTGGAAATGGTTGCTGGACAAGTCCAAATTCTGGATGTCCATAGTGATATTATTACCATCGTTGGATGGTAATTCACCAGTCAGACGGTTGTAGCTGAGATCAAGAATCTGTAGATGATTGAGGAAGGAGAAGAATCCGGAAGGAAGAGGACCGAAAAGGCGATTGTGTGAAAGATCAAGGTGGGAGAGACTTGTGAGGTTTGCAGTTGCAGGGGGTGAGAGGAAAGAACCGGAGAGGCCTCTAGAGGGTAGCCGAAGATGGGTGACACGACCATCTGTATCATCACAATCTACTCCTTCCCATAGACAGCAGTCAAGGGAAGGAGACCAGTTCAAGGGATTTGGTGATGATATGTTGCGAAACAAGGACAAGAGAGAGTCACCATCATTTGGGTTGCAAGGGGAGGCAGCAGCGTGGCAAGGAGAGGCTATTAAGGAAGACAGTAGAAGAAAGAAGAACATGGCACAAGTGCAAGTGTGTTTGTCATCTATCATCATCATCATCATCATCATCTTAACAAAAGAAGAAGAAGCAGGCAAGTGCAGGGTTCATTATCCGGTCTGGGGCAACGAACCTTGAACAAGAATTCAGATTTCAGATGGCACTAGTAAACACCCCATTGACTCCCTCCACAATAAGAAAGAGATGGAGAGTGCGCGTGTGACGTTGAGTTGTTGATATTATAATGGAGCAATATAAAAAAAGGCCTGTTGGTGCTTGGTGGTAATGGTATTATTATTATTATCACAATTATCATGAAAAATAAGAATTTTCATGACCGTTTACTTTAGAGGGCGGCTGGTAGTGGACTTTTAGATGATGATTGATTGATGACCAAAGGGAAAGGCTAGAGACATTGCCACCTGACTTTTCTTTCTTTATTTCCTTACAATTTCTTGCCTTACATTAATGATTAGAGTGACGATAATGACACCCCTCAAAAACTGTATCTACACCGCTTTCGTAATTACACCCATCAAAATTTTTAATAAATCTCTAATTTGTAAATAAACCCACTTAATACTAAAAATACTCTTTCTTTAATTATATTGTATTATATTTCTGTAAGTACATACCACCTATGACTATTATTTTGTTATTTAATTAATTTTATTATTATTTCAAATTTTGTTGTTATCTTTAATTCTTTTATTATTCTTTCTCTTCCCTACTTTTTTAGAGTTGTAGGGATATAAGATTTGTGTCATATCCCAAGTAATGTGGAAGTAAATAGTTGTTAAATGATATATATATATATATTTTTAAAAAGATAGGTGTTCGATGAAATTGAAGAACATCTAATATTTTTCTTGACAAGAAAAAACATATAATATTGATAAATAAATAAAAAGTTTAACATGTGTTTGAAAGAAATAAAAAATATATAGTTAATTTAAAAGTTTGTTTATATACATAATGATTTTGTTCTTCTAATAAAAATTATTTTAAAACTTTACTTTTTCACAACCAAATTTGTCTTATGATTTTAATTCATTTTTCATATTTAGTAATCAATTTGTATTTCTTTAAAAGAGATTGAAAATATATTTAAAAGATATATGTTAATATTTCAAACCATTAATAGGAAAAAAAAATTACAAAAAATTGAAATAGGAAACTACTTAATAATTATTGGTGGGTGTACTAACAAACAATTAGTCCTCTTAGTAATTTTGCTCAAGGATATTATTGAATTTTAAAAAATATACTAATTTAAGGTGTACATACGAATTTTTAAGGGGTTCAAATATTGTCCCTCTAATGATTATGGTCTTATCTTGCAGTCAATAGAAACCTTTTCTTTTAGGTATTGGGCCTGGTCCAAAGTCCCAAAAGGTTTTTTTAAGCCCATAACCAAATTATCCTATTTTTCTCTAGAAAAATAAAAATCCGTATGTCAAATTTAATATAAAGAAATAGCACACCGGTTGAAACTTGAACGACGAGAAGAAGAAGATGACGAAGACTAGGGTTTAAGAAGAAGAAAGCATGAGAAGTAAATGGAGGTTGTCTGGTACGGACGTTCCAATAATCGGCAGCGAATTCGAGCAAAACGATCAATTTGATTGAGTCGCTACCGATTGACTGGTTAGCTGTTGCTCCTCTCACCGAGGATTGTGCGTCGTCGTTGGAGATCCCTGTGTTTGGAGAATCCGAATGCGCAAGACTCTTTCCAATCAACTCCCGTCTTCCGGTTTGCTTTTATTTCTCAAAATTCTTCTACTTATGCACCAATTGCGGGATTATTCTGGAATTTTGGTTGCTTTTGGACTTTAGAGTCATTGTGATTTTTACTATTCTGTTATTTCTCATGTTTATTTAGCTTCTTGCGTGCTTGTTAATTTTTGTTCATGTGATGCAAGGGTAGGATGGTAGGGGCTTTGAAGTATTTCAGTATTTGATCATATCAGAGGTTCGAGGCAAAAAGCTTTTGTTTGTGCTTCATTCTGATTCCTACCTTATTACAAATGCTTTGATTTTGTTTGTCCAAATGCTTAATTTTGTAGTTTCCTACCTTATTACAAATTGGGAAAGCAACCTTTACATTGGTGTGGAAAAAATTAACCTTATTACAAAATAACCTTAATTTTGTGTGGAATAACAAGTAAAGCAACCTTATTACAATGCTATTTTGAGCGGTAGTCCATGGAACAAATTAATAGTTATAAAAATATTTAGGCTTATTCTCTCGCCAAGTCTACATTGGTGTCATGTGTAGAACAAATGGATCATCTATTTCTTCAATGTCCTGTTGTTGCTTTGAATTTGTTGTTTAACAATATAAAGCAGAAAGGGTGATGTGGGTTATTCTGGAGTTATACTTGTCTTTATTCTTAGTGGAGAGTGTTTTGTGCTTTTGGATGAGTATCATGTTAGCAATGTTTTTAATTATAAGTAACAAGAAGACAATATGAGAATTTTTTGTCATAGTCTTTAACGACTAGGATATAATTAGTATCTTAGAGAAATATTCTTTGCCACTTTTGGGCTTTTGTTTCTAAGGGATTTCAAGATACTTATTTTTTCTTTATTCACTTAAATTGGCAGATGCTTTGTACTAATCTTGATTTTTGAGAAGTTTTTTTGTTGAAGTTACATATGGTAACTTCAGATTGGTTATAGCCGTGTCTTGTAAAATGTTTCGTTCATTTTGAAATTTGCACATGTTTTATAGAATTCAGAAGACCATATTGATATGAAAAATCAGTAGCACTTATAATTTTGAGGAATAATAGGATTGTGCTGAGATGAGAGCTTAATTTGAGGGGAAAACTTACATGCCAATTAGTAACTGGTTAACTGTTTACTACTTTACTGTTTCGGTAGGTCAATTACTTAGAAACTGCTACTACTCTTGGTTGTTTTTCCTTTCATATATGATGTATCATAAAAGGATCTTTTGCTGCTTCCTTGTTGCCTTATCATTTTTCATTGGAATTGTCAACACAGGCATGTAAGAACAGTTTTTAGTCCTGTAAGAAAATTTTTAGTCCTGCACATATGGCGTATTGAGCATTGTTATTGGTTTGTAGGAATTTGATGCTCAAGTTTCCCAAACAGGAAAGCACATCCATATCATAAACAAGGTCTTTAAACAATCCAATAGATAACTCATTGGTATTCTGGCTGTTGTGATGTCAATATTTTGTTGGTGCATGACTCAAATTCTTCTACAAGTATGCTTCATTTTCTAGGTTTGGGTTTTTTCAATTTGGTGGAATAGTGAAATGAAATGGAAAGAAGCACCTTATTGCATTTATTTGATTTTATTATATAGCTTTGCTCTACTAGATTTTTGTGTCTGAAAGTGTGCACAATACATAGGGTCCTGAGGACTAAACATCAAATAATGTTATTTAAAGCTGAAAATGTTGGGGTGGTGTTTGTTGTCCGGTTACATTTAAATATTCCTATCACTGCAAAACAGTGTCAACTTTCTAATAAACTTAAAAAATACTTGTGATTGTTGTTTAAATGGTGTAGTTAAGTAAGCATACATTTGGGTTTGAGGATGTTTGAAATGTGTGACGGATGAAATGACACCTTTAAATGGTTTAATATTTTTTATTCACGTATATAGGATTAGAATAGAAGTTTTGAAGGGGCCAACATACTTTGTATGGTAAACACTTGCTTCTAACTTTACATTATACAATTTGTGAGACTTAGAAAAAATATAATGTGTTTTATTTAATCGAAGATACATTTTATTCTTAAAGGAAAAAAAACCTTCAAGATAGATATAAAAGTGTGATTAATATTAAGAGTTCTAGATTTTTGCTATATTCTTATTTGCCCACACAATTGCCTGGTAAGTGGAGATTATCGTGGAAGATGAAAAGATGTTTGGAGTTTTTTGAATCGTGATACAAGCTTCTCATGATACGAGGGAAAAAGGAGTAAAGAACATTCTACCCACAGGTAAACAATTCTCCGATTTTTTTTTTAATAATTGGCATATGCTAATCGCATGTTATTAGGCTTAAAATTATGGTTTTTAATGCAATAGAAACATGTTTTAGGACTATCACTTTTTCCATGAGATATATAGATGGTAAAATTATTATTTGGATGCCCTAACAGTTGTTTTGCAATATATATATATAAACCTTCCCTATGGCCATGAATGAATGAATATATTGTTTATATTATTTTCTAATCGAAGAAGACAAAGAAAAGAAAATTTTGGTTGCCCAAGAAACTGTGCACATATGTTCTTGTTGGTTTTAATATTTCCTAATCCGAAATTAATAATTCCCATAAGTGTTTGAATATTTCCCGGACATAAAATCGTTTTTGTCCAAGAATATTCAAGTTTGAGGTCTTAATTATACTAACTCCTTTAAGAAGTTTATATATATATATATATATATTTTTAATGCCTTATAATTGCCCCAAATTTTATATCTAGGTAAAATAAAGTATTTAAATTAGTTTTATGAATTTTTTTTTGGCTAAAATCGCATTCTACAGTAAAATATGCGCTTTGTAAGATTTTGCTCAAATTTTTTTACATCCCTTTAAGAAATTTATATTTCTTTTGAATGTCTTAGAATTAAGAGCTTATTTGGTTGGGTTTTTGAAAAATCTCTATTGGTAAAAAATCTATTTGTAGTAGATCTATTAGAAATAGAGTTTTTGAAAAAAATAATAATTAATTGTTTGGTTGGTAAACTTTAAAAAAAAATGTCTATTTGGAGAAGTACCTTCCCATGAGCTTTTGCCTAGTAGAGATTTAAACTCTACTAGCCTCTACTCAATTTAAAATAGACAATCTCAAAAGCTTAACTAAACAACTTTAAAAAACTTAAATAAATATTTTTAGACCTTTTGAGACAGTAGAAAGCTCAATCAAATAAGCACTAAATTAAATTGCCTTCTATACTTAAAACACATATCGTAAGATTTTGCTTCAATTTTTCTTACTTCCCTTGAAGAAGTCTATATTTTTTAAATGTCTTAGAATTACCCCAAATTTTATAGGTGGGTAGAATAGAGTATTTTAAGTAGTTCTATGAAAAAAAAAGGGATAAAACAACCTTCTAAAATTAAATATGCTATTCGTAAGTTTTTGCTCAAATTTCTCTTACTAGTTTACAAGAAATTTACAATTTTTTTAATATCGTAGATTGTCTCAAATTTTTATACATAGGTAGAGTAGAGTATTTTAAGTTGGTATGTTAAAAAGATATTAGTGAAATCGCATTCTATGATTAAATATGCGTCTCGTAAGGTTTTGCTTAAATTTCACTTTCTAACCCCTTTATAAAGTTTATATTTTTTTTAATATCTTAGAATTATCCCAAATTTTATACACAGGTTGAATTAGTGTGTTAAAAAGCGTATTGAGGTGCAGCTCAATACTTTTTCCTGAAAAATCGTGGTGACCTCACTACCTTTTATTGAGGCTCCCGCCTCAATGCTCAATACGATAGTGAGGCGTATGCATCAATAGTGGATGATAAATGTTGGGTTTTAAATTGTTTTGGAGGCCCATTTTGACCCAATGTTACCAACACTTATAAGTTGACCAAATTTGGGTTTTAAATTGTTTTTAAGCCCAAATTTTAAAGCTTAAATTGTTTTGGGGATTTTTTGGGTTCTTTTTGTCAGAAAATTGATACCCCCGAGTGCGTCAGCGTAGCGCAACCAAACTAATCCAATCTTCACAACCCAACATGAAGATGCATCGATATTATTTTGAAGTTGGTTTGTTTGAGTAGGGAATAACTATAGCCTAAAAACTAATTTGACCATCTTTGTTGTTAGTATGATGATTGTATGTTAATTATTTTATGAATTATGTTTTGTTATTGATTATTTGTAAAGTTTTTAACTTTACATTTAGCTTTGTAACTTGATATTTATAGGATAAAATAGGTTGTTAATGATTATTAATATGATTATGAGATTATTGGTTGATTTATGAAATTTTATGTGCTATATATATATATATATAATATATGATATGAAATTTTTCGGTGCAACATTACACGATGCAATAGTAATGTGATCACCTATGATTACATGTGATCACAAATATATATAATGTTATCGCATATGAATTGCATTTGACCATACAATTAAATTATTGTGATTCCATGTTAGAACATGCAATCATATATTAGTTGATGTGGTTGTATCAAAGAAGACATGATCACAGTCAAAATGTTTTATGTTGTATCATGTAACGTTGCACCTAAGGACATCCCATATAGATTTATGTTCTTTAACTATCCTTAGTGAGGCTTACATCTCGTTACGTCTTAAGGCTTTCGCCTTGCCTTTGTAGAGGAAAATGTCTTAATACTAAAAACGTTTATAAAAACATTGGGTAGAATATAGTCTTTTAAGCGGTTCTATGAAAAATAATTTGGCAAAAACCACTTTCTACAATAAAATGTGTCTCGTTAGTCTTTGCTCAAATAACCCTTGCTAACCTTGTTCAGAAGTTTATATATTTTGAATGTCTTAAAATTGTCCCAAATTTTATACATAAGTAGTTTATAGTATTTTAAGTAATATGAAAAAACAAAATTAGATAAAACCTGTTGTGTTTATGGCTCATCAAAATCCAAAGTTAAGGCTTAAGAAGGAATCCTATTTGGATTAGGAGAAAATAAAGTGTGCACATAATTTCCTATTGGGATTAGGAAATTATATTTTCTCAAGAATCCCAAATCAACTGGATTAGGAAATAAGTTAGTTTTTCTTATTCTACAAGGATTTATGAGTCTTATTCTAGCAAGGAATGTAACCCAAGTCCTATATCTATAAATAGGGCTGTTGGGAGCTTACTTTTCAACACACAAAAACAACAAGCATACAAGGGGTAGAGAGCAAGAGTGATAGAGAGGTTCTAGCAAGGTTTTGGGGAATTAGCTAAGGGGGTTTCAATAAGTATCTTGTAACCAAGCATTTTTCTTCATAGTGCTAGTGATTTCTTAAGAGAGATCACACGAGGACGTAGGCAAAGTTAGTCGAACCTCGGTAAATTCTTGTGTTGTGTGTGTGGTATGTTTTCTTTATTGTTCATATTTTATTCCGCATATTCGCATATCATTATCCTATCAGTTTATCATTGTAGTCTATCAAGAAAACACGATCAATAAGGGAGTTTAAAATCAACAAAACCGTCTTCTATAATTAAATGTCTCTTAAGTTTTTGTTCAAATTTCATATTTTCTAAATGTTTTAGAATTACCTCAAAATTTATACATGGGTAGAATAGTCTTTTAAGTTGTTCTATGAAAACAGTTTGGATAAAACCGCCTTCTACAATTAAACAGTGCCTCCTAATTTTTCTGTTAAATTTCCCTTACTAATCTCTATAAAAATGCATAATTTGTAAATTTTTTCAAATTACCTAGAATTTTTAATATGGGAAGAATACACAATTTTAAGTAGTTCCAAGGAAAAATTTAGGATAGAAGAGTATTATGGAATGAAATAAGTGTCTCGTAATTTTCGGATCAAATTTCCCTTATTAACCTCGATAAAAATGCATAATTTGTAAAAAAATTTCATTATATAGAATTTTTAAAATAGGAAGAATGCACCATTTTAAAGAGTTCCAGGGAAAAAATTATGATAAAAGTGCATTTTGTAATGAAACAAGTGCCTCGTAATTTTCGGATCAAATTTCCCTTACTTAACCCTGTATAAAAATGCATTATTTGCAAAAAAATTAAAATTAAAATTACCTAGAACCATTTTAAGTAGTTCTATGGAAAAAAATTAGGACAAAAGCTTGTTATGTAATGAAATATCCACCTCATAATTTTACGGTCAAATTTCCTTTAATATTTTCTATAAAAATGCATAATTTGTAAAAATTTTAAAACTACCTGGACTCTTTAAAATAGGAAGAATACACCATTTTAAGTAATTCCATGAAAAAAATTAGGATAAAAGCCCTTTATAAAGATACATAATTTGCAAAAAATAAAAATAAAAATAAAAATAAAATTACCTAGAATTTTAACCATAGGTAGACTACACCATCCTAAGAAAAAAATTAGGATAAAGGCGTGTTATGTAATGAAATAGGCGTGTTATGTAATGAAATATGCACCTTGTAATTTTACGGTCAAATTTCCCTTAATAACCTCTATTAAAATGCACAATTTGTAAAAATTTTAAAACTACATGGAATCTTTAAAATAGGGAGAATACATTATTTTAAGTAGTTCCATGAAAAAAAATTAGGATAAAAGCGCATTATAAAATGAAATAAGAGCCTCGTAATTTTATGATCAAATTTCCCTAACCTCCATAAAAATTCATAATTTGTAAAATTTTTCAAACTACTTAGAATCTTTAACATAGGAAGAATACTCCATTTTAAGTAGCTCCATGGAAAAAATTAGGATAAAAGCGCATTATTTAATGAAATAATCGCCTAATAATTTTCGGGTCAAATTTCCCTTACTTAATCTTTATAAAAATGCATAATTTGCAAGAATTTTAAAATTATCTAGAATTTTTAACTTAGGAAGAATATACCATTTTAAGTAGTTCCATAGAAAAAATTAGGATAAAAGCTCATTATGTAGTGAAATATGTGCCTCGTAATTTTTGGGTCGAATTTACCTTCCTACCTCAATAAAAATGCATAATTTGTAAAACTTTTCATATTACCGTGAATTTTTAACATAGGAGAAATACATCATTTTTAGTAGTTCTGTAGAAAAAATTAGGACAAAAGTGCATTATGTAATGAAATAAGCGCCTCGTAGTTTTTGGGCCAAACTTACCTTACTGACATCGATAAAAATGCATAATTTGCGAAAAAATTTAATTATCTAGAATTTTTAAAATAGGAAAAAAATAAAATACTAAGTAGTTCCGTAGAAAAAAATTAGGATAAAAGCACATTATGTAATGAAATAAACGACTCGTTATTTTTGGATCAAATTTCCCATATTAACCTCAATAAAAATGTATAATTAGCAAAAATTTATAATTCCCTAGAATTTTTAATATAGGAAGAATACACCATTTTAAGTAGTTCCAGGGAAAATATTATGATAAAAGCGCATTATGTAATGAAATATATGTCTCGTAATTTTTTGGTTAAATTTCCCTTATTAACCTCTATAAAAATGCAAAATTTGTAAAACTTTTAAAATTACCTAGAATTTTTAACAAAGAAAGAATACACCATTTTGCGTAGTTCATGGAAAAAAAGCGCATTATGTAATGAAATAAGCTACTTGTAATTTTCGGGTCAAATTTCCTATACTAACCTCTATAAAAATGCATAATTTGCAAAAAATTTAAAATTACCTAGAATTTTTAAGGAGTTCCACCGAAAAAATTAGGATAAAAGCTCATTATGTAATAAAATTTGTGACACATAATTTTTCGGTCAAATTTCCTTTATTTCTTTATATAAAAATGTGTAATTTGCAAAACTTTTAAAATTATCTAAATTTTTTTTCCATAGGATGAATACACTATTATAAGTTGTTTCGTAGAAAAAATTGGGAAAAATACACATTATGTAGGGAAATTAGCGCCTTGTAATTTTTGGGTCAAATTTCCCTTGCTAACCTCTAGAATTATGCATAATTTGTAAAACTTTTAAAATTACCCATAATATTTGACATAGGAATAATACACCATTTTAAGTAGTTCCAAGGAAAAAACTAGGATAAAAGCGTATTATGTAATGAAATAAGAGCCTCCTAATGTTCGGGTCAAATTTCCCCTACTAACCTATATAAAAATGAATAATTTGGAAAAAATTAAAAATTATATAGATTTTTTAACGTAGGAAGAATACACAATTTAAGTAGTTCCATGGAAAAAATTATGAATGAAATAAGTGCCTTGTCAATTTCGGGTCAAATTTCCTAACCTCTATAAAAATGCATAAATTGTAAAAAATTTAAAATTACCTAGAATTTTTAAAATAGGAAGAATACACAATTTTAAGTAGTTCTATAAGAAAAAAATTAGGATAAAAGCTAATTATGTAATGAAATAAGAACCTCGTAATTTTCGGGTCAAAATTCCCTTACTGACCTCTATAAAAATGCATAATTTGCAAAACTTTTTAAATTACCAAGAATATTTGACATACGAAAAATACACCATTTTAATAGTTCCATGGAAAAAAAAAGAATAAAAGCGCATTATGTAATGGAATAAGCGCTTCATAATTTTCGGGTCAAATTTCCAATACGAACCAATATAAAAATGCATAATTTGCAAAACTTTTAAAATTACCTACAATATTTAACACATGAGGAATACATCATTTTAAGGAGTTGCATGAAAAAAATTAGGATAAAAGCTCATTATGGAATGAAATTTGCGGCTCGTAATTTTTCGGTCAAATTTCGCTTATTTCTCTATATAAAAATGCATAATGTGCAAAACTTCTAAAATTATTTAGGGGCCGTTTGGTATGGGGTAATCAAAATAATGTGATTCCTGGGAAAGTTATTCCTGGGAATGTGATTCCTGGGAAACATGTACACTTGTGTTTGGTTATATATGGGAATATTATGTTAGATTCCTGGGAATGTCAGATAACTGTGTTTGGTTTGACATGGCATGGGAATATATATTTTTTTCTTTTCTTTTTTTTTCTTTTGAAGAACAGCACACATTTTCTTTCAACCAAAATGTCATAACATGACAAATCTTATTATGACAATTATTTTTATCATCTTATTATGACAACCAAACGATATGTATAATCTAAAAATGTTTTTCCAAATAAATGAATATCTCCAATCAATTTTTTCATAATTTGGAATTTTAAGTTAAGATTATTTATTTTCACATTTTCTTCAACAACAACAGTTACTATGCAACCAAAAAATAATAAGATTTATCATATGATAAATAATTGTCATCACAAGAATTATCATTAAAAAAAAAGAAATTGTCATAAGTAATAGAGTTCAAACTTAATAATACAAGAAGTTAAATTTACAACTCTATAAATATTACATCTATGAATGTCGATTTCCTTGCCATTGCTCAAACATTTCTCTTGCCAAGTTGTCCCTCCAAGTGGTCCAAGCATTTGATGTTTCAATGTGAGTGTAACAATCACCGTTCATGTCATCATCTTCATTATCATTGTCACTCTCCTCAAATACAACATGTTCTAAAGGATCTATAGGCATTTCTCTTCTAATCAAGTTATGAAGAAGGCAACACGCCAAAATAATACGACATTGTATTTTGACAGGGTAGTATGACCGACCTCTAAGAATTGCCCATCGTCCCTTCAACAATTCAAATGTTCTCTCTATTATATTCCTTGTTGATGAGTGTTTCATGTTAAAAAACTCATGAGGCGTATTAGGTGGGAGTGTCCAATCATTCAAATGGTAGCGTTGTCCTCTATACGGTGTTAAGAAACCTTCACCATTCGGATACCCAGCATCGCATAGATAGTAATATCCTACAAATTAATTAAAAATTTGTGAGCAATAACTCATAGTAAGTTTTATCATTCATACAAGAGGATAAAATTCTACCTTGTGGAACTTTAAACCCATTCGTTCTAGATATGGCATCTCGTAAAACTCTAGAGTCTGCAGCTGAACCCTCCCATCCAGGCAAAACATAAATAAACTGCATATCTTGTGAGACCACACCTAACACATTAGTAGCAATTTCATTCTTTCTAGTCCGATACCTAGGTCTATCCGATGCTAAGACATTTACTTTAATGTACGTTCCATCTAGTGCTCCTAAGCAATTCTTAAACCATTTCCACCTAGTATCAGTTGAATCACCAAGAACTGGCTCTGGTTTTTTTAGTAATAACTCATGGAGACGTAATATAGCATTTAAGACTACATTGAATTGTCTACTAACAGTTTCACCAGAACGTGCAAATTGACGTCTCATAATTCTATTCTTAATATCATGAGATATAATATGTAAAAATATAGCTACCATTTCTTCAACATCCATATTTTTTGTCCCTTTCAAACCCCCAACAGTTCTAAGCTGATGACATAAAATGGAAAAAGTTTTTCTATCCATACGAATGCTCTCTATGCATGCTAAGTCACTCTCATATATCATTCGGTGAAAATTTAGTTGACGTATATGATGCCTATATAATGAAGTTTCACCCCAATTTTTCTTTTTACTTAAGCGTCTCCTACTCATGATAATACATATTAGGAAAATGAGAAACATTCTCATCTTATTTAAGATCTCCGTGTATTGAATCAAATTTGCAACAATTCTTTTCTTTGCAACCAAAGAAAGACGAGCCATATCTGCACGTACAAGTTTCAATCAATGAGCAAACAAAACAAATCCCAACTAAAATACACTGTCTCAACCAAGCAAACACATATTTGATAAGCATAAAATTCCACCAAACAAAAACATATGGCATTATTATTGTATAACACAAAGTGAGCAATTTATTATGTATAGATGACCATTCTAAGAAAAACTCAATTAATCCACTCTCTCACCATTTCCAAAGCTCTTGAATTTTTTTTATTTTATTTTTTTTAAAAAGCAATTTATTGATAGCTGAAACAAGTAGCACATAAACATCCAAAGATCAGAAAACAAAACCCCCCCAAAAAAAAGCCACAAAGGCACGCCTACAGCAAAAACACAGAGACAGGACAAAGACACCACCAAAGAACATGCGGTTAGATAACAAAGAAAATGCAGGTTTGCAATCCCAATTGGTCTATGACTATGATGAATTATACTCTTGTCACCATGATTATAAGCTAATAATCTATCTCTAAAAACAGTGACATTATGGAATTAATGGAATTTAAGGTGACACCAATGTGATGGATTCAAATGAGTATATATGTTTAAGATGCCTTTTTCTTGTAAATCTAACAACAGTTACTTACAGTACAACAAATCTGGCATGTAGGATTTTTCTTCAAGCTTAAATTTTTTTTTATAAATTTACTTATGATGGATTGTAATTGAATTTTATATGGCAGTAATTGTTGTGTTCTTTGCAGGCAACTACTGAATATGAATCTGTCGGGACAGTTATCACCAGAGCTTGGCCGCTTATCGTACCTAGAAATATTGTAAGGCACAATAGATTATGGAGGCTACCTTTATGCTACAATTTGAATTTGTTGCTCTCATTTTCTAAATATTCTCCTTACTGTCTCCTTTCGTACTAATATGATTTTTCTATCTTTGTTTCTAAAGAGATTTTATGTGGAACAACATAACTGGTTTAATTTTTATGTAGATTTTGCTCATCTTTTGACTTTGCAGACATTTGTATAATTCTATTTGCTTGGTTTCTTATTTACTATGTAATGTTGTTTGTTTTTAGGCTTCTAAATGGAAAGCTACATTTGAAACCAGAATCTCACGAATAAACTCAAGGGCAAGTATGCTGTTTGCAGTGACTACAACTGAAACTATTATGTCTGAATTTGGTGTCTCGGCAGTTTATACATCAAAGCAATGGTACTCTTGTTGTAATAATAACAATGGAGTTTCCTAAAATGATCCCCACCTATGGTCCTCTCATACAAACAATTTATCTTAAACATTGCAAAACACACATCCACCGGAAGCAGAGATGCTTATGAAGGCAAAAGGCCAATTCGATTCCAATGAATGATTTGGAGAGAACAGAGACAACATCTTCTTGAAAATGCATAAATAAAAAAATAAATAAATAAACAACATACTTCAAGCAGGGTGTTGAACTACTAAAAAGCAAATCAGCAATTTATTGACCTCTATGTTTAATTGGCATCTTCTACATTGACCCAAGTAGATACCTCATAGAAAAGAAAAAAGAACAAGGAGTGGTCAAAATCTCGATGCTTCCTGTTCATTTAACCACATCCATTACTTAAACAATTTAAAGTTACTTGGACTATAAACTTGAGAGTGAAAATAATCACATCAACAAACTACTTGCAACTACACATATGCAGGATATTGTATAAACTAATAACTGGTGAGGATGACCAAGAGGACAATTTGCATCCTAGTTTCAACAGGAGAGTAGGCTAAATGACAAAGTACAAGCTTGCAGAAATTTGTGACAAACAACATATATATCAGGACCGAAGAGCTCGGTTATCTTCCAAACTTGGACAGAATACAAATCGACCAGAACAATATATCAGGACTGATACCTAATTCTTTTGCGAACTTGAACAAAACAAAGCATTTGTGAGGGTTTTTTCTGATGCTATATGGGCTAAAACAAGTACTAATGTATCTGGTTTCTTTTACCTTTCTTTACTTATGATGGATTGTAATTGAATTTCATTATAAATTTACCAATGGGTTGGAAATCTCTAACAATAGACAGTGGAAATCTAACAACACCAATGAAGAAAATCAACCCAAAAATAGAATTTTACAAGGATTGTGCACTGAAAAACCCTAGATCAAGCACCTCAATTGAAAAATTAAAATAAAAAACAAAAACAACAACAGAAACCACAAAATCTAACAAAAACCCATCAAAGGAAAAACGTAACATACCTTTGATTAGAGATCTATCGAATAAGAAAGCGGTTCAGACTTCAGAGCAAGTGCGAAAATGAGAGAGAAGGTTCGACGGAAGGATAAGGTTCGACGGAGAGAGAAGACGGCGAGTTTGACGGAGTCCGGTGGGCTTGATGGATAGGGAGGCAACGAGCTGTGTGAGGATGAGAACAAGAGATGGGAACCAGAGGTGAGCAAAAACGTGATGTCTGCTAGGTTAGAATTCTTTTTTTTTTTTTTTTTTAATTATATAGTGGGTCCCACGATGGGAATCAGATGGAGGGGCATCTGAAACCCACCTGTTGGGAGGGGAATCACATTACCCCATTGGAGGGTAATGTGATTCCCATGGGATTCACTTTCCCGGGAATCTAAAAACGTAAACCTTCTACCAAACATGGGAATGCTCTGAGATTCCCATTCCCATGCCAAGATGCCCCCATACCAAACGGCCCCTTAGAATTTTTAACATAGGAAGTAAGTTGTTCCGTAGAAAAAATTAGGAAAAATGCGCATTTTGTAGTGAAATTAGTGCCTCGTAATTTTCGGGTCAAATTTCCCTTACTAACCTCTATAAAAATACATAATTTGCAAAAGTTTTAAAATTACCTAGAATATTTGACATAGGAATAATACACCATTTTAAGCACTTCCATGGAAAAAAAACTAGGATAAAAGCACATTATGTAATGAAATAAGCGCCTCCTAATGTTCGGGTCAAATTTCCCTTAATAACGTATATAAAAATGCATAATTTGGAAAAATTTAAAAATTACCTAGATTTTTTAATAAAGGAAGAATTCACATTTTAAGTAGTTCCATGAAAAATATTATGAATGAAAAAAGTTCCTTGTCAATTTCAGGTCAAATTTCCTAACCTCTATAAAAATGCATAATTTGCAAAAAAAAAAAAAAAATTAAAATTACGTTATGAAATTTTAAAAATTAGTTCTATGAAAAAATTTAGGATAAAAGCTAATTATGTTATGAAATAAGAGCCTTGTAATTTTCGGGTCAAATTTCCCTTACTGATCTCTATAAAAATGCATAATTTGAAAAACTTTTAAAATTACCAAGAATATTTGACATATGAAAAATACACCATTTTAATAGTTCCACGAAACAAATTAGGATAAAAGCACATTATGTAATGAAATTTGCAACATATAATTTTTCGGTCAAATTTCCCTTATTTCTCTATATAAAAATTTATAATTTGCAAAACTTTTAAAATTACCTAGAAATTTTAACATAGGAAGAATACACCATTTTAAGTTGTTCCGTAGAAAAAATTAGGAAAAATGTGCATTTTGTAGTGAAATTAGTGACACGTAATTTTTGGGTCAAATTTCCCTTACTAACCTCGATAAAATTGCATAATTTGTAAAACTTTTAAATTACCTATAATATTTGACATAGGAATAATACACCATTTTAAGTACTTCCATGGAAAAAAATAGGATAAAACCGCATTATATAATGAAATAAACGTCTTGTAATTTTCAGGTCAAAAATGCATAATTTAAAAAACTTTTAAAATTACCTAGAATTTTTAACATAGGAAGAATACACTATTTTAAGTAGTTCCATTTAAAAAAATAGGATAAAAGCGCATAATGTAGTGAAAAAAACGCATCGTCATTTTTGGGTCAAATTTCCCTTAATAACATCTATTAAAATGCATAAGTTCCAAAACTTTTTAAATTGCCTAGAGTATTTAACATTGGAAGAATATACCATTTTATGTTGTTCCGTGGAAAAAATAGGAATAAAAGCGCATTATGCAATGAAATAAGCGTCTCATAATTTTCAGGTCAAATTTCCTTTATTAAACTATATAAAAATGAATAATTTGCAAAAGCTTTTAAAATTAAATAGAATTTTTAAATAACCATAAAACACCATATTAAGTAGTTCCCAGAAAAAAATAGGATAAAGTGTATTATGTAATGAAATAAGCTCCTCCTAATGTTCGGGTCAAATTTCCCTTAAAAACCTATATAAAAATGCATATTTTGGAAAAATTTAAAAATTACCTAGATTTTTTAACATAGGAAGAATACACATTTTAAGTTGTTCCATGGAAAATATTATGAATGAAAAAAGTTCCTTGTCAATGTCGGGTCAAATTTCCTAACCTTAAAAATGCATAATTTGCAAAAAATTTAAAATTACCAAGAATTTTTAAAATAGGAAGAATACACAATTTGAAGTAGTTCTATGAAAAAATTTAGGATAAAAGCTAATTATGTTATGAAATAAGAGCATCGTAATTTTTGGGTCAAATTTCCCTTACTGATCTCTATAAAAATGCATAATTTGCAAAACTTTTAAAATTACCAAGAATATTTGACATACGAAAAATACACCATTTTAATAGTTCCATGAAAAAAAGAAGGATAAAAGCGCATTATGTAATGAAATAAACGCTTTGTAATTTTCAGTTAAAATTTCCCTTACTAACCAATATAAAAATGCATAATTTGCAAAACTTTTAAAATTACCTACAATTTTTAACACATGAGGAATACAACATTTTAAGGAGTTCCACGAAAAAAATTAGGATAAAAGCTCATTATGTAATGAAATTTGTGACACGTAATTTTTCGGTCAAATTTCCCTTATTTCTCTATATAAAAGTGCATAATTTGCAAAACTTTTAAAATTACCTAGAATTTTTAACATAGAAAGAATACATCATTTTAAGTTGTTCCGTAGAAAAAATTAGGAAAAATGTGCATTTTGTAGTGAAATTAGTGCCACGTACTTTTCAGGTCAAATTTCCCTTACTAACCTCGATAAAATTGCATAATTTGCAAAACTTTTAAAATTACCTAGAATATTTGACATAGGAATAATACACCATTCTAAGTACTTCCATGGAAAAAAATAGAATAAAAGCGCATTATATAATAAAATAAGCGTCTCGTAATTTTCAGGTTAAATTTCCCTTACTAACCTCTATAAAAATGCGTAATTTGAAAAACTTTTAAAATTACCTAGAATTTTTAACTTAGGAAGAATACACTATTTTAAGTAGTTCCATGGAAAAAAAAAAGGATAACAACGCATAATGTAATGAAAAAAAAGCATCGTCATTTTTGGGTCAAATTTCCCTAATAACCTCTATAAAAATGCATAAGTTCCGAAACTTTTTAAATTGCCTAGAGTATTTAACATTGGAAGACTATACTATTTTACATTGTTTCGTGGAAAAAACAAGAATAAAAGCGCATTATGCAATGAAATAAGCACCTCGTAATTTTTGGGTCAAATTTCCCTTACTAACCTCTATAAAAATGCATAATTTGCAAAATATTTAAAGCTACCCAGAATATTTGACATACGAATAATACATCGGTTTAAGTAGTTCCATGGAAAAAAATAGGATAAAAGCGCATTATGTAATGAAATAAGCGTCTCGTAATTTTAGAGTCAAATTTCCCTTATTAAACTATATAAAAATGAATAATTTGCAAAATCTTTTAAAATTACATGGAATTTTTAATAGCCATAAAACACCATATTAAGTAGTTCCAAGAAAAAAATAGGATAAAAGCACATTTTATAATGAAATAAGCGTGTTTTAATTTTCGGGTTAAATTTCCCTAAATTTCCCTTACTAACCTCTATAAAAATGCATAATTTGTAAAACTTTTAAAATTACCAAGAATATATGACATACGAATAATAAACCATTTTAATAGTTCCATGAAAGAAAAGAGAGGATAAAAGCGCATTATGTAATGGAATAAGTGCTTCATAATTTTCGATTCAAATTTCCCTTACTAACCTCTATAAAAATGCATAGTTTGTAAAAAATTTAAAATTACTAAAAAATTTTAACACATGAGGAATATAACATTTTAAGGAGTTCCATGGAAAAAATTAGGATAAATTCTCATTATGGAATGAAATTTGCGACACGTAATTTTTCAGTCAAATTTCCCTTATTTCTCTATATAAAAATGCATAATTTGCAAAATTTTTAAAATTATCTAGAATTTTTAACATAGGAAGAATACAACATTTTAAGTTGTTCAGCAAAAAAAATTAGGAAAAATGCGCATTTTGTAGTGAAATTAGTGCCTTGTAATTTTTGGGTCAAATTTCCCTTACTAACCATTATAAAAATGCATAATTTGCAAAACTTTTAATTACCTAGAATATTTGACAAAGAAATAATACACCTTTTTAAGAACTTCCATGGAAAAAAAAAAAAGGATAAAAGCGCATTATGTAATGAAATAAGCACCTCGTATTTTTCGGGTCAAATTTGCTTTACTATCCTCTATAAAAATGCATAATTTGAAAAACTTTTAAAATTATCTAGAATTTTTAACAGTGGAAGAATACATCATTTTAAGTAGTTCCATGGAAAAAAATAGGATAAAAGCGCATAATGTGATAAAAAAATGCATCGTCATTTTTGGGTCAAATTTCCCTTAAAAATGCTTAAGTTTTGAAACTTTTTAAATTACCTAGAGTATTTAACATTGGAAGAATATACCATTTTACGTTGTTCCGTGGAAAAAACTAGGATAAAAGTGCATGATGTAATGAAATAAGCTCATCGTAAATTTTGAGTCAAATTTCCTTTGCAAACCTCTATAAAAAGGCATAATTTGTAAAACTTTTAAAATTACCCAGAATATTTGATATACAAATAATACATAATTTTAAGTAGTTCCATGGAAAAAAATAGGATAAAAGCGCATTATGTAATGAAATAAGCGCTTCGTAATTTTCGGGTCAAATTTCCCTTACTAACCTCTATAAAAATGCGTAATTTGAAAAACTTTTAAAATTACGTAGAATTTTTAACTTAGGAAGAATACACTATTTTAAGTAGTTCCACGGAAAATAAAATAGGATAAAAACGCATAATGTAATGAAAAAAACGCATCGTCATTTTTGGGTCAAATTTCCCTAATAAGCTCTATAAAAATGCATAAGTTCCGAAACTTTTTAAATTACCTAGAGTATTTAACATTGGAAGAATATACCATTTTACGTTGTTCCGTGAAAAAAACAAGAATAAAAGCGCATTATGCAATGAAATAAGCTCCTCGTAATTTTCGGGTCAAATTTCCCTTACTAACCTCTATAAAAACGCATAATTTGCAAAACTTTTAAAATTACCTAGAATATTTGACATACGAATAATACACCATTTTAAGTAGTTCCATGGAAAAAAATAGGATAAAAGCGCATTATGTAATGAAATAAACGCCTCATAATTTTCGAGCCAAATTTCCCTTAATAACCTCTATAAAAATGCATAAGTTTCGAAACTTTTTAAATTACCTAGAGTATTTTAACATTGGAAGAATATACCATTTTACGTTGTTTCGTGGAAAAAACTAAGATAAAAGCGCATTATGTAATGAAATAAGTTCCTCGTAAATTTTGAGTCAAATTTCCCTTGCTAACCTCTATAAAAATGCATAATTTGCAAAATATTTAAAGTTACCCAGAATATTTGACATACAAATAATACATCAGTTTAAGTAGTTCCATGGAAAAAAATAGGATAAAAGCGCATTATGTAATGAAATAAGCGTCTCATAATTTTCGAGTCAAATTTCCTTTATTAAACTATATAAAAATGAATAATTTGCAAAATCTTTTAAAATTACATAGAATTTTTAAATAGCCATAAAACACCATATTAAGTAGTTCCAAGAAAAAAAATAGGATAAAAACACATTTTATAATGAAATAAGCGTGTTTTAATTTTCGGGTTAAATTTCCCTTACTAACCTCTATAAAAATGCATAATTAGGAAAGCATTTAAAATTACCAAGAATATATGACATATGAATAATAAACCATTTTAATAGTTCCATGAAAGAAAAGAAAGGATAAAAGCGCATTATGTAATGGAATAAGAGCTTCGTAATTTTTGGTTCAAATTTCCCTAACTAACCTCTATAAAAATGCATAGTTTGTAAAAAATTTAAAATTACCAAGAATTTTTAACACATGAGGAATACATCATTTTAAGGAGTTCCATGGAAAAAATTAGGATAAAAGCTCATTATGGAATGAAATTTGCGACACTTAATTTTTCGGTCAAATTTCCCTTATTTCTCTATATAAAAATGCATAATTTGCAAAACTTTTAAAATTATCTAGAATTTTTAACATAGGAAGAATACAACATTTTAAGTTGTTCAACAAAAAAAAAAGAAGGAAAAATGCGCATTTTGTAGTGAAATTAGTGCCTCGTAATTTTTGGGTCAAATTTCCCTTTCTAGCCAGTATAAAAAGGCATAATTTGCAAAACTTTTAAAATTACCTATAATATTTGACAAAGGAATAATACACATTTTTAAGCACTTCCATGGAAAAAAAAAATAGGATTAAAGCGCATTATGTCATGAAATAAGCGTCACGTAATTTTCGTGTCAACTTTCCCTTATTAAACTATATAACAATGAATAATTTGCAAAATCTTTTAAAATTACATAGAATTTTTAAATAGCCATTAAATAGCCATATAGAATTTTTAAATATCCATAAAACACCATATTAAGTAGTATCAAGAAAAAAATAGGATAAAAGCACATTTTATAACGAAATAAGCGTGCTTTAATTTTCGGGTTAAATTTCCCTTACTAATCTCTATAAAAATGCATAATTAGTAAAACTTTTAAAATTACCAAGAGTATATGACATACGAATAATAAACCATTTTAATAGTTCCATGAAAAAAGAGAGAGGATAAAAGCGCATTATGTAATGGAATAAGTGCTTCGTAATTTTCGGTTCAAATTTCCCTTACTAACCTCTATAAAAATGCATAATTTGCAAAACTTTTAAAATTACCTAGAATATTTGACAAAGGAATAATACACCATTTTAAGCACTTCCATGGAAAAAAATAGGATAAAAGCGCATTATGTAATGAAATAAGCACCTCGTATTTTTCAAGTCAAATTTGCTTTAATATCCTCTATAAAAATGCATAATTTGAAAAACTTTTAAAATTACCTAGAATTTTTAACAGTGGAAGAATACATCATTTTAAGTAGTTCCATGGAACAAAATAGGATAAAAGCGCATAATGCAATAAAAAAAAAGCGCATCATCATTTTTGGGTCAAATTTCCCTTAAAAATGCATAAGTTCCGAAACTTTTTAAATTACCTAGAGTATTTGACATTGGAAGAATATACCATTTTACGTTGTTCCGTGGAAAAAACTAGGATAAAAGTGTATGATGTAATGAAATAAGCTCATCGTAAATTTTGAGTCAAATTTCCCTTGCTAACCTCTATAAAAATGCATAATTTGCAAAACTTTTAAAATTACTCAGAATATTTGATATACGAATAATACATCATTTTAAGTAGTTCCATGGAAAAAAATAGGATAAAAGCGCATTATGTAATGAAATAAGCGTCTCGTAATTTTCGGGTCAAATTTCCCTTATTAAACAATATAAAAATTAATAATTTGAAAAATCTTTTAAAATTACCTAGAACTTTTAAAATAGCCATAAAACACCATATTAAGTAGATCCATGAAAAAAAAATAGGATAAAAGCGCATTATGTAATGAAATAATGGCTTTCTAATTTTCGGGTCAAATTTCCCTTAATAACCTCTATAAAAATGCATCTTTTGCAAACCTTTTAAAATTACCTATAATATTTGAAATAGGAATAGTACACCATTTTAAGTAATTCCAAGGAAAAAAACAAGGATAAAAGCACATTATGTAAAGAAATAAGCGCCTTATAATTTTCGGGTCAAATTTCCTATAATAACCTCTATAAAAATGCATAATTTGCAAAAATTTTAAAATTACCTAGAATTTTAAACATAGGAAGATTACACCATTTTCTTTAGTTGCTTGGAAAACAATAGGACAAAAGTGCATTATGTAACGAAATAAGCTACTCGTAATTTTCGGTTCAAATTTCCTTTACTAACCTCTATAAAAATGCATAGTTTGTAAAAATTTTAAAATTACCAAGAATTTTTAACACATGAGGAATACATCATTTTAAGGAGTTTCATGGAAAAAATTAAGATAAAAGCTCATTATGTAATGAAATTTGTGACACGTAATTTTTTGATCAAATTTCCCTTATTTCTCTATATAAAAATGCATAATTTGCAAAGCTTTAAAAATTATCTAGAATTTTTAACATATGATGAATACACTATTTTAAGTTGTTACGTAGAAAAAATTAGGAAAAATGCGCTTTATGTAGTGAAATTAGCGCCTCGTAATTTTCAAGTCAAATATCTCTTGCTAACCTCTATAAAAATGTATAATTTGCAAAACTTTTAAAATTACCTAGAATATTTGACATAGGAATAATACACCATTTTAAGTACTTCCATGAAAAAAAAAAGAAGGATAAAAGCGCATTATGTAATGAAATAAGCGGCTTGTAATTTTCGGGGCACATTTCCCTTGGTGACCTCTATAAAAATGCATAAGTTGAAAAACTTTTAAAATTACCTAAATTTTTTAACATAGGAAGAATACACCATTTTAACTAGTCTATGGAAAATATTATGATAAAAGCGCATTATGTAATGAAAAAAGCACCTCGTCATTTTTGGGTCAAATTTCCCTTAATAACCTCTATAAAAATGCATAAGTTCCAAAACTTTTTAAATTACCTAGAATATTTAACATTGGAAGAATATGCTATTTTACGTAGTTCCGTGGAAAAAAATTGGATAAAAACGCATTATGTAATGAAATAAGCTTCTCGTAATTTTTGAGTCAAATTTCCCTTGCTAACCTTTATAAAAATGCATAATTTGCAAAACCTTTAAAATTACCCAAAATATTTGACATATAAATAATACACCATTTTAAGTAGTTCCATAGAAAAAAATAGGATAAAAGCGCATTATGTTATGAAATAAACTTCTCGTAATTTTTGGGTCAAATTTCCCTTATTAATCTATATAAAAATGAATAATTTGCAAATCTTTTCAAACTACCTAGAATTTTTAAAATAGGCATAAAACACCATATTAAGTAGTTCCAAGAAAAAAAAAAGAGGATAAAAGCGTATTATGTAATGAAATAAGCGTGTTCTAATTTTCGGGTCAAATTTCCCTTACTAATTTCTATAAAAATGCATAATTTGCAAAACTTTTAAAATTGCCAAGAATATTTGACATACGAATAATACACCATTTTAATAGTTCCATGAAAAAAAAAAAGAGGATAAAGGCGCATTATGTAATGAAATAAGCGCGTTCTAATTTTTAGGTCAAATTTTCCTTACTACCTCTATAAAAATTCATAATTTTTAAAATTTTTAAAATTACCTAGAATTTTTAACACATGAGGAATACATCATTTTAAGGAGTTCCATGGAAAAAATTAGAATAAAAACTCATTATGTAATGATAGTTGCGACACGTAATTTTTCGGTCAAATTTCCATTATTTCTCTATATAAAAATGCATAATTTGCAAAACTTATAAAATTATCTAGAATTTTTAACATAGAAAAAATTAGGAAAAATTTGCACTATGTAGTGAAATTAGCGCCTCATAATTTTCGAGTCAAATTTCTCTTACTAACCTCTATAAAAATGCATAATTTGTAAAACTTTTAAAATTAACTAGAATATTTGACATAGGTATAATACATCATTTTAAGTACTTCCATGGAGAAAAATAGGATAAAAGCACATTATGTAATGAAATAAGAAATTTTCGGGTTACATTTCCCATAGTGACCTCTATAAAATGCATAATTTGAAAAACTTTTAAAATTAACTAGAATTTTTAACATAGTAAGAATACACCATTTTAAATAGTTCCATGGAAAATATTAGGATAAAAGCACATTATGTAATGAAAAAAGCGCCTCGACATTTTTGGGTCAAATTTCCCTTAATAACCTCTACAAAAATGAATAAGTTCCAAAACTTTTTAAATTACCTAGAATATTTAACATTGGAAGAATATACCGTTTTACATTGTTTCGTGGAAAAATCTAGGATAAAAGCCTATTATGTAATGAAATAATCTCCTCATAATTTTCGAGTCAAATTTCCCTTGCTAACCTCTATAAAAATGCATAATTTGCAAAACTTTTAAAATTACCTGTTAGGATCCCACATTGGCTAAGTATGGGATTAGTCAATGGTATATAGCTCATTGGGCACCCTCTCCTTACAAGCCGGTTTTAAGGATGAGTTTTACCCAGTGGGTTCGTATCAAGTGGTATCAGAGCCGGCACCATGTCGAGCAGTGGGTTCGTCACGGACGGGGCGACCTGGGGAGGGCTGCTACCCGAGAGAGCGGGATCCGCGAAGTCATCCAGCTGGAAAAGATGGGCCGCCATGGACGACGGCTGCGGAAGCATGGTGGAATGTTAGGATCCCACATTGATTATGTATGAGATTAGTCAATGGTATATAACTCATTGGGCACCATTTCCTTACAAGCCGGTTTTCCCCAGGTCGCCCCGTCTGTGACAAACCCACTGCTCGGCATGGTGCCGGCTTTGATACCACTTGATACGAACCCACTGGGTAGAACTCATCCTTAAAACCGGCTTGTAAGGAGAGGGTGCCCAATGAGTTATATACCATTGACTAATCCCATACTTAGCCAATGTGGGATCATAACATTACCCAAAATATTTGACATACGAATCATACACCATTTTATGAAGTTCCATAGAAAAAATTAGGATAAAAGCGTATTATGTAATGAAATAAGCTCCACGTAATTTTCAGGTCAAATTTCCCTTATTAAACTATATAAAAATGAATAATTTGCAAATCTTTTAAAATTACCTAGAATTTTTAAAATAGACATAAAACACCATATTAAGTAGTTTCAAGAAAAAAGAGAGGATAAAAGCGCATTATGTAATGAAATAAGCATGTTCTAATTTTTGGGTCAAATTTCCCTTACTAACCTCTATAAAAATGCAGAATTTGCAAAACTTTTAAAATTGGCAAGAATATTTGACATACGAATAATACACCATTTTAATAGTTCCATGAAAAAAAGAGAGGATAAAAGCGCATTATGTAATGAAATAAGTGCGTTATAATTTTCAGGTCAAATTTCCCTTACTAACCACTATAAAAATGCATAATTTGCAGAACTTTTAAAATTGCCTAGAATATTTGACATAGGAATAATACACCATTTTAAGTAGTTCCATGGAAAAAAAATAGGATAACAGCTCATTATGTAATGAAATATGCGGCTCTTAATTTTTCGGTCAAATTTCCATTATTTACCTATATAAAAATGCATAATTTGCAAAACTTTTAAAATTACCTAGAATGTTTAACATAGGAAGGATACACCATTTTAAGTTGTTCCATGGAAAAAATTAGGATAAAAACGCATTAAGTAAAGAAATAAACGCATCTTAGTTTTCAGGTCAAATTTCCCTTACTAACCTCAATAAAAATGCATAATTAGCAAAAAATTAGCATAAAAGTGCATTTAGTAATGAAATAGTGCCTAGTAAGTTTCGGGTAAAATTTCGCTTACTAATCTGTATTAAAATGCATAATTTACAAAACTTTAAAATTGCCTAGAATTTTTAACATAGGAAGAATACACCATTTTAAGTAGTTTCATGAAAAAAATTAGGATAAAAGCTCATTATGTAATGAAATATGCGCCTCTTAATTTTCGGGTCGAATTTACCTTCCTACCTCTATAAAAATGCAAAATGAAAGCACATTATATAATTAAATAAGCAGTTCGTAATTTTCTGGTCAAATTTCCCTTACTTAACCTCTATTTAAATGCATAATTTGCAAATTTTTTAAAATTACCTAGAATTTTTAACACATGAGGAATACACCATTTTAAGTAGTTCCACGGAAAAAAATTAGGATAAAAGCTCATTGTGTAATGAAATATGCGGCTTGTAATTTTTGGGTCAAATTATCCTTGTTTCTCTAAAATGCATAATTTGCATAACTTTTAAAATTGTCTAGAATATTTAACATAGGAAGAATACACCATTTTAAGTTGTTCTGTAGGAAAAATTAGGAAAAATGCGCATTATGTAGTGAAATTAGCGCCTCGTAATTTTCGAGTTAAATTTCCCTTACTAACCTCTATAAAAATGCATAATTTGCAAAACTTTTAAAATTACCTAGAATATTTGACTTAGGAATAATACACCATTTTAAGTAGTTCCATGGAAAAAAACTAGAATAAAAGCGCATTATGTAATGAAATAAGCGCTTCGTAATTATCTACAATTTTTAACATAGGAAGAATACATCGTTCGAAGTAACATGAAAAAAATTATGTTAAAAGCTCAATAAGTAATGAAATAAGTGCGTTATAATTTTTGGGTCAAATTTCCCTTATTAACCTCTATAAAAATGCATAATTTGCAAAACTTTTAAAAAATACCTAGAAGTAGTTGCATGAAAAACAATAGAATAAAAGCGCATTGTGTAATGAAATAAGCGCCTCTTAATTTTCGGATCAAATTTCCCTTACTAACCTCTATAAATATGCAAATTTTGCGAAATTTTTAAAATTACCTGCAATTTATAACATAGGAAGAATACACCATTTTAAGTAGTTCCATGGAAAAAATTAGGATAACAGCTCATTATGTAATGAAATATGCGGCTCATAATTTTCGGTCAAATTTCCCTTATTTACCTATATAAAAATGCATAATTTGCAAAACTTTTAAAATTACCTAGAATTTTTAAGGTTAGAAGAATACACCATTTTATGTTGTTCCATAGAAAAAATTAGGATAAAAGCGCATTATGTAATGAAATAAGCGCCTTGTAATTTTCGGGTCAAATTTCCCTTACTAACCTTTTTAAAAATGCACAATTTGCAAACTTTTAAAATTACATAGAATATTTAACCTAGGAATAATACACCATTTTAAGTAGTTCCATTGAAAAAAAATAGGATAAAAGCGCATTATTTAATGAAATAGGTGCCTCGTAATTTCCAGGTCAAATTTTCCTTACTAAACTCTATAAAAATGCTTTTTTTATTTTTTATTTTTTTTATTTTATTTTTTTAATTACCTAGAATTTTAAAAATAGGATGAATACACAATTTTAAGTTGATCTAAGTGAAAAATTATCCTAAAAGCTAATTATGTAATGAAATAAGAGCCTCGTAATTTTCGGGTCAAATTTCCTTTACTAACCTCTATAAAAATGCATAATTTGCTAAAATTTTAAAATTACCTAGAATATTTGACATATGAATAATACACCATTTTAACTAGTTTCATGGAAAACAAATAGGATAAAAGCATATTATGTAATGAAATAAGCGCCTCGTAATTTTCGGGTCAAATTTCCCTTATTAAACTATATAAAAATGAATAATTTGCAAAATCTTTTAAAATTACCTAGAATTTTTAAAATAGCCATAAAACACCATATTAAGTAGTTCCATGAAAAAAATAGGATAAACGCGCATTATTTAATGAAATAGGTGCCTCGTAATTTTAAGGTCAAATTTCCCTTACTAACCTCTATAAAAATATAATTTGCCAAACTTTTAAAATTTTCTACATTAAGGTAAAAGCTCATTACGTAATGAAATAAGCGTGTCATAATTTCAGGGTCAAATTTCCCTTACCATCCTCTATAAAAATGCATAATTTGCAAAACTTTTAAAATTACCTAGAATATTTGACATAGGAATAATACACCATTTTAAGTACTCCCATGGAAATATGTAATGAAATATGCGGCTCGTAATTTTTCGGTCAAATTTCCCTTATAAACCTCTATAAAAACGCATAATTTGCAAAACTTATAAAGTTTTTCCATAGAAAAAATTAGGATAAATGCACATTATGTAGTGAAATTACCCCTCGTAATTTTCGGGTCAAAGTTCCCTTATTAAACTATATAAAAATGAATAATTTGCAAGACTTTTAAAATTACCTAGATTTTTTGACATAGGCATAATACATCATTTTAAGTAGTTGCATGGAAAACAATAGAATAAAAGAGCATTGTGAATGAAACAAGCGCCTCTTAATTTTCGGGTCAAATTTCCCTTACGTTATAACCTCTATGAATATGCAAATTTTGCAAAATTTTTAAAATTACCTACAATTTATAATATAGGAAGAATACACCATTTTAAGCATTTCTATGTAAAAAATTAGAATAACAGCTAATTATGAAATGAAATATGCGGCTTGTAATTTTTCTGTCAAATTTCCCTTATTTACCTATATAAAAATGCATAAGTTGCAAAACTTCTAAAATTACCTAGAATTTTTAATGTTGGAAGAATACACCATTTTAATTTATTCCATGGAAAAAAATTATGATAACAGCGCATTATGTAATGAAATAAGCGCCTTCTAATTTTCGGGTCAAATTTCCCTTACTAAACTCTATAAAAATGCAATTTTTTTTTTAAATTACCTAGAATTTTAAAAATAGGATGAATACACAATTTTAAGTTGTTCTACGTAAAAAATTAGGATAAAAGCTAATAATTATGTAATGAAATAAGAGCCTCGTAATTTTCGGGTCAAATTTCCCTTACTAACATCTATAAATATGCATAATTTGCAAAACTGATTAAAGTGCATTATGTAATGAAATAAGTCTATAAAAATGCATAATTTGTAAATTTTTTAAAATTATCTAGTATTTTTAAAATAGGAAGAATATACCATTTTAAGTAGTTCCACAAAAAAAATTAGGATAAAAGCTCATTATGTAATGAAATAAGCGCATCATAATGTTAGGGTCAAATATCCCTTATTAACCTCTATGAAAATGCATAATTTGCAAAACTTTTAAATTTACCTAGAATATTTGATGTAGGAATAATACACCATTTTAAGTATTTCCATGGAGAAACCTAGGATAAAAGCACATTATGAAATGAAATAAGCGTCTCATAATTTTCGGGTCAAATTTCCCTTACCTTTCTCTATAAAAATGCATAAATTGTAAAACTTTTAAAATTATCTAGAATATTTGACATACGAATAATACACCATTTTAAGTAGTTCCATGGAAAAAAAAAAAAAAGGGATAAAAGTGCATTATATAAATGAAATAAGCGCCTCATAATTTTCGGGTAAAATTTCCCATACTAACCTTTATAAAAATGCATAATTTGCAAAACCTTTAAAATTGCCTACATTTTTTAATACATGAAGAATACGTCATTTTAAGTAGTTCCATGAAAAAAATTAAGATAAAAGCTCATTACGTAATGAAATAAGCGCGTTGTAATTTTCGTGTCAAATTTCCCTTACTAACCTGTATAAAAATACATAATTTGTAAAACTTTTAAAATTACCCATAATATTTTACATATGAATAATACAACATTTTAAGAAGTTCAAGGGAAAAAACTAGGATTAAAATGCATTATGTAATGAAATAAGCACCTCGTAATTTTCGGGTCAAATTTCTTTTACCAACCTCTATAAAAAGGCCTAATTTGGAAAATTTTTAAAATTACCTAGATTTTTTAACATATGAAGAATACACCATTTCAAGTAGTTCCGTGGAAAAATTAGGATAATAGTCGTCATTTTTGGGTAAAATTTCCCTTAATAACCTCTATAAAAATGCATAATTTGTAAAACTTTTAAAATTAACAAGAATTTTTGACATAGGCATAATACACCTTTTTAGGTAGTTGCATGGAAAACAATAGGATAAATGCACATTATGTAGTGAAATAAGCGCATCGTAATTTTTTGGTCAAATTTCCCTTAGTAACCTCTATAAAAATGCATAATCTGTAGGAATTTTAAAATTACCTACAATTTTTAACATAGGAAGAATACATCATTTTAAGTAGTTACATGAAAAAAATTAGGATAACAGCTCATTATGTAATGAAATAAGCGTCTCGTAATTTTTCAGTCTAATTTCCCTTATTACCTATATAAAAATGCATAATTTGCAAAACTTTTAAAATTATCTAGAATTTTTAACATAGGAAGAATACACCATTTTAAGTAGTTCCATGAAAAAAATTAGGATAAAAGCGCATTATGTGATGAAATAAGTGCCTCGTTATTATCGGGTCAAATTTCCCTAACTAACCTCTATAAAAATGCATAATTTGCAAAACTTTTAAAATTACCTTGAATTTTTACATATTCAAAATACACCATTTTAAGTGATTACAAGGAAAAAAAAAAGGATAAAATCGCGTTATGTAATGAATCGTAATTTTCGGGTCAAATTTCACAAACTAACCTCCATAAAAATGCATAATTTGCAAAAATTTTAAAATTACCTAGACTTCTTAACATAGGAAGAATACACCATTTTAAGTAGTTCCGTGGAAAAAAATTAGGATAAAAGTTTATTATGTAATGAAATATGCGGCTCATAATTTTTTGGTCAAATTTCCCTTATTTACCTATATAAAAATTCATAATTTGAAAAACTTTTAAAATTACCTAGACTTTTTAACATAGGAAGAATATACCATTTAAAGTTGTTTCGTAGAAAAAATTAGGACAAAAGTTCATTATGTAATGAAATAAGTGCGTCATAATTTTCAGGTCAAATTTCCCTTACTAACCTTTATAAAAATGCATAATTTGTAAAACTTTTAAAATTACCTAGAATATTTTACATAGGAATTATACACCATTTTAAGTAGTTACAAGGGAAAAAACTAGGATAAAAGTGCATTATGTAATGAAATAAAATAAGCGCCTTGTAATTTTCTGGTCAAATTTCCCATATAATTCATAATTTGCTAAAATTTAAAAACTACCTAGAATTTTTAACATTGGAAGAATACACCATTTTAAGTAGTTTCGTGGAATAAAATAGGATTAAAGTGCATTATGTAATGAAATAAGCGCCTCATAATTTTCGTGGTAAATTTCCCTTATGAACTTCTATAAATATGCATATTTTGCAAAACCTTTAAAATTACCTAGAATTTTGACATAGAAATAATACACCATTTTAAGTACTTCCATGGAATAAAATAGGATTAAAGCGCAATAGGTAATGAAATAAATATATAAAAATGCATAATTTGTAAAAATTTTAAAATTATCTAGTATTTTTAAAATAGGAAGAATATACCATTTTAAGTAGTTCCATGAAAAAAATTAGGATAAAAGCTCATTATGTATTGAAATAAGCGTGTCGTAATGTCAAGGTCAAATTTCCCTTACTACCCTCTATACAAATGTATAATTTGGAAAACTTTTAAAATTACCTAGAATATTTGACGTAGAAATAAATACCATTTTAAGTAGTTCCATGGATAAAACTAGGATAAAAGCGCATTATGTAATGAAATAAGCGCCTCGTAATTTTCGGGTCAAATTTCCCTTGCTAACATCTATAAAAATGCATAACTTGCAAAAATTTTAAAATTACCTAGAACTTCTAACTTAGAAAAAATATACCATTTTAATTAGTTCCATGGATAAAATTAAGATAAAAGCTCATTATGTATTGAAATAAGCGCGTCGTAATGTCAAGGTCAAATTTCCCTTACTACCCTCTATACAAATGTATAATTTGTAAAACTTTTAAAATTACCTACAATTTTTAGCATAGGAAGAATACACTATTTTAAGTAGTTCCACGGAAAAAATTAGGTTAAAAGCGCATCATGTAATGAAATAAGCGCCTCATAATTTTCGGGTCAAATTTCCCTTACTAACCTCTATAAAAATGCATAATTTGTAAAAATTTTAAAATTACCTACAATTTTAAAATTACCTTAGGTAGTTTCATGGAAAACAATAGGAAAAATGCACATTATGTAGTGAAATAAGCGCCTCGTAATTTTCGGGTCAAATTTCCCTTACTAACCTCTATAAAAATGCATAATTTGTAAAAATTTTAAAATTACCTACAATTTTTAACATAGGAAGAATACACCATTTTAAGTATTTCCATGGAAAAAATTAGGATAAAAGCTCATTGTGTAATTAAATATGCAGCTCGTAATTTTTTGGTCAAATTTCCCTTATTTACCTATATAAAAAATATAATTTGCAAAACTTTTAAAATTACCTACAATTTTTAACATAGGAAGAATATACCATTTTAAGTAGTTCCACGGAAAAAATTAGGTTAAAAGCGCATCATGTAATGAAATAAGCGCCTCATAATTTTCGGGTCAAATTTCCCTTACTAACCTCTATAAAAATGCATAATTTGCAAAACGTTTAAAATTACCTAGAATTTTTGACATAGGCATAATACAATATTTTAAGTAGTTACAAGGAAAAAAATAGGATAAAAGAGCATTATGTAATGAAATAAATGCCTCGTAATTTTCGCATCAAATTTCCCTTACTAACATCTATAATATTGTATAATTTGTAAAAATTTTAAAATTACCTAGAACTTTTAACATTGGAAGAATACACCAATTTAAGTAGTTGCTTGGAAAACAATAGGATAAAAGCGCATTGTGTAATGAAAAAAGCGCCTCGTTATTTTCGGGTCAATTTTCTCTTAGTAACCTCTATAAAAATGCATAATTTTCATAAATTTTAAAATTACCTAGAATGCTTAACGTAGGAAGAATACACCATTTTATATAGTTCTAGGGAAACAATTAGGATAAATACTCATTATGTAATGAAATGTGCAGATTGTAAATTTTTGGTTAAATTTCCTTTATTTAGATAAAAATGAATAATTTTCAAAACCTTTAAAATAATTACCTACAATTTTTATCATAGGAAGAATACACCATTTTAAGTTGTTCCATAGAAAAAATTAGGATAAATGCGCATTATGTAGTGAAATGTGCGCCTCATAATTTTCGGGTCAAATTTGCCTTACTAACCTCTATAAAAATGCATAATTTGCAAAAATTTTAAAATTACCTACAATTTTTAACATAGGAAGAAAACACAATTTAAGCAGTTACAAGGAATTTTTTTGATAAAAGCTCATTATGTAATGAAATATGCGGCTCGTAATTTTTCGGTCAAATTTCCCTTATTTACCTATATAAAAATGCATAATTTGAAAAAACATTTGAAATTACCTAGAATTTTTTAATTATGAAGAATACACCATTTTAAGTAGTTCCATGGAAAAAATTAGGATAAAAGCGCAATATGTATTGAAATAAGCGCCTCGTAATTTTGGGTCAAATTTCCCTTACTAACTTCTTTGAAAATGAATAATTTGCAAAATGTTTAAAATTACCTGGAAGTTTTTACATAGGCATAAAACAAAATTTTAAGTAGTTATAGGGAAAAAAATTAGGTTAAAAGCACACTGTGTAATGAAATAAGTGCCTCGTAATTTTCGGTAAAAATTAATAATTTGCAAAATTTTTATAATTACTTATAATTTTTAACATAGGAAGAATACACCATTTTAATTAGTTGCATGGAAAACAATAAGATAAAAGCGCATTATGTAATGAAATAAGTGCCTCGTAGTTTTCGGATCAAATTTCCCTTACATTTATCTATATAAAAATGCATAATTTGCAAAAATTTTAAAATTACCTAGAATTTTTGACATATGAAGAATACACCATTTTAAGTAGGTCTATGGAAAAAATTAGAATAAAAGCTCATTATGTAATGAAATACGCGTCTCGTAATTTTTTGGTCAATTTTCCCTTATTTACATAAAAAAGCTTAATATGCAAAACTTTTAAAATTACTTAGAATTATTAACATAGGAAGTATACACCATTTTAAGTTGTTCCGTGGAATAATTTTGGATGAATGCGCATTACGTTATAAACTATTCGCCTCATAATTTCCAGGTCAAATTTCCCTTACTAACCTTTATATAAATGCATAATTTTAAAAAATTTTAAAATTACCTAGAAAATAAGCGCCACACAATTTTCAGGTCAAATTTCCCTTTTGTAAAATATTTAAAATTACCAATAATTTTTAACATAGGAAGAATACACCATTTTAAGTAGTTCCATAGAAAAAATTAGGATAAAAGCACATTATGTAGCGAAATAAGCGTCTCGTAATTTTCGGGTCAAATTTCCTTTACTAACCTCTATAAAAATGCATAATTTGTAAAACTTTAAAATTACCTAGAATTTTTGATATAAGCAGAATACACCATTTTAAGCAGTTACCAAGAAAAAAAAAAGGGATAAAAGCGCATTATGTAATCAAATAAGCTCCTCGTAATTTTCTGGTCAAATTTCCCATTCTAACTAACCTTTATAAAAATGCATAATTTGCAAAAAAAATTAAAATTACGTAGAATTTTAAACATAGAAAGAATACACCATTTCAAGTAGTTCCATGGAAAAAATTAGGATAGAAGCTCATTATGTAATGAAATATGTGGCTTGTAATTTTTTAGTCAAATTTCCTTTATTTACCTATTTAAAAATGCATAATTTGAATTTTTTTTTAAAGTTACCTAGAATTTTTAACATAGGAAGATTATAGTTCCGTAGAAAAAATTAGGATAAAAGTTCATTATTTGATTAATTAAGCGCCTCATAATTTTCGGGTCAAATTTCCCTTACTAACCTCAATAAAAATGTAGAATTTGCAAAACTTATAAAATTACCTAGAATTTTTGATATAGACAGAATACACCATTTTAAGTAGTTACAAGAAAAAAAAAACATGATAAAAGCGCATTATGTAAAGATATAAGCTCCTCGTAATTTTCGAGTCACATTTCCCATTCTAACTAACCTCTATAAAAATGCATAATTTGTAAAAAATTTAAAATTACCTAGAATTTTTATTATAGTAATAATACACCATTTTAAGTAATTCCATGGAAAAAATTAGGATAGAAGCTCATTATGTAATGAAATATGAGGCTCGTAATTTTTCGGTCAATTTTCCCTTGTTTACCTATATTAAAATGAATAATTTGAAAAACTTTTAAAATTACGTAGAATTTTTAACCTAGGAAGAATATACCAATTTAAGTTGTTCTGTAGAAAAAATTAGGATTAAAGTTCATTATCTAATGAAATAAGCCCCTTGTAATTTTTGGGTCAAATTTCCCTTACTAACCTCTATAAAGATGCAGAATTTGCAAAACTTTTAAAATTACCTAGAATTTTTTACATAGGCATAATACAACATTTTAAATAGTTACAAGGAAATAAATAGGATAAAAGCGCATTATGTCCCATACCAATCTCTATAAAAATACATAATTTGCTAAAATTTTAAAGTTACCAAGATTTTTTGACATAGGAAGAACACACCATTTTAAGTAATTCCATGGAAAAAAATAGGATAAAATATCTTTATGTAATGAAAAAAGCACCTCGTAATTTTCAGGTTAAATTTCCCTTACTAACATCTATAAATATGCATAATTTGCAAAACTTGTAAAATGACCTAGATTTTTTGACATAGGAATAATAAACCATTTTATGTACTTCCAAGGATAAAAGAGAGAGGATAAAAGTGCATTAATTAATAAAATAAGCGTCTCATAATTTTTGGGTCAAATTTCCCTTACTAACCTCTATAAAAATGTATAATTTGCAAAAATTTTAAAATCACCTAGAATTTTTAACATAGAAAGAATACACTATTTTAATTACTTTCTTAGAAAAAATTAGGATAAAAGCGCATTATGTAATGAAATAAGCGTCTCGTTATTTTCGGGTCAAATGTCCCTTCCTAGCCTCTATAAAAATGCTTAAGTTGCAGAACTTGTAAAATTTCCTTGAATTTTTGACATAGGATTGATACACCATTTTAAGTAGTTCCATGGAAAAAAATAGGATAAAAGCGCATTATATAATGAAATAAATGCCTCGTAATTTTTGGGTCAAATTTCCCTTACTAACCTTTATAAAAATACAAAATTTGCAAAAATTTTAAAATTACCTAGAATTTTTAAAATAGGGAGAATACACCATTTTAAGTAGTTCCTTGAAAAAAATTAGGATAAAAGCTCATTATGAAATGAAATATGTGGCTCGTAATTTTTCGGTCAAATTTCCCTTATTTACCTATATAAAAATGTATAATCTGCAAAACTTTTTAAATTATCTAGAATTTTTAACTTAGGAAGAATACACCATTTTAAATAGTTTCATGGAAAAAATTAGGATAAAAGCTCAATATGTAATGAAACAAGCACCTCGTAATTTTCGGGTCAAATTTCCCTTACTAACCTCTATAAAAATGAATAATTTGCAAAACGTTTAAAATTACCTAGAATTTTTGACATAGGCATAATACAACATTTTAAGTTGTTATAAGGAAAAACATTTGATGAAAGCACACTATGTAATGAAATAAGCGCCTCAAAATTTTCGAGTCAAATTTCCCCTACTAACCTGTATAAAAATTCATAATTTGTAAAAATTTTAAAATTACCTAGAATTTTTAACATAGGATGAATACACCATTTTAAGTAGTTCCATCGAAAAAATTATGATAAAGGCGCATTATGTAACGAAATAAGCGCCTCGTAATTTTCGGGTCAAATTTCCATTGCTAACTTTTATAAAAATGCATAATTTGTAAAACTTTTAAAATTACGTTGAATTTTTATCATAGGAAGAATACACCATTTTAAGTAGTTTCATGGAAAAAATTAGGATAAAAGCTCATTATGTAACGAAATAAGCTTCTCGTAATTTTCGGGTCAAATTTCCCTTATGATAAAAGCTCATTATGTAATGAAATATGTGTCTCGTATTAGGATAAAAATGCATAATTTGTCCCTTTTTTTGGGTAGTTGGAGGGTTTCTCACGTAAATCAATCAACGTGTAATTTATTGTTTTTTTGCACCTAAATTTCGTTGATTGTATTTGTTCAGTTTGGGTGATTTTTTGAATATTGACTAATCCAGAAAAAGTTGGTAATTAACTTGATTAAAACCTATTCATTATTCCTCTAGGTAATTTAGACACATATTATATAGTTTCAGTGCATTATGTAATGAAATAAGCGCCATGTAATTTTCGGGTCAAATTTCCCTTACTACCCTCTATAAAATGCATAACTTGTAAAAATTTTAAAATTACCCTAGAATTTTTAACATAGGAAGAATACACCATTTTTAGTTCCAAGGAAAAAATTAGGATAAAAGCTTATTATGTAATGAAATATGCGGCTCGTAATTTTTCAGTCAAATTTCCCTTATTTACCTATATAAAGATGCATAATTTGCAAAACTTTTAAAATTACCTAGAATTTTCAACATAGGAAGATTAAACAATTTTAAGTAGTTTCATGAAAAAAATTGGGATAAAAGCGTATTAAGTAATGAAATATGCTTCACGTAATTTTCAGGTCAAATTTCTCTTACTAACCTCTATAAAAATGCATAATTTGCAAAACTTTTAAAATTACCTACAATTTTTAACATAGGAAGAATACAACATTTTAAGTACAGGATAAAAATGCATTATGTAACGAAATAAGCGCCTCGTAATTTTCGGGTCAAATTTCCCTTACTAACCTCTATAAAAATGCATAAGTTGTAAAACTTTTAAAATTACCTAGAATTTTTGATATAGGCTGAATACACCATTTTAAGTAGTTACCAAGAAAAAAAAAGAGGATAAAAGTGCATTATGTAATCAAATAAGATCCTCGTAATTTTCGGGTCAAATTTCCCATTCTAACTAACCTCTATAAAAATGCATAATTTGCAAAAATTTTAAAATTACCTAGAATTTTTAACATAGAAAGAATACACCATTTCAAGAAGTTCCATGGAAAAAATTAGGATAAAAGCTCATTATGTAACGAAATATGTGGCTCGTAATTTTTCGGTCAAATTTCCCTTACTAACCTCTATAAAAATGCATAATTTGTAAAACTTTAAAATTACCTAGAATTTTTGATATAAGCAGAATACACCATTTTAAGTAGTTAAAAGGGAAAAAAAAAGGATAAAAGTGTATTATGTAAAGAAATAAGCTCCTCGTAATTTTCGAGTCAAATCTTCCATTCTAACAAACCTTTATAGAAATACTTAATTTGCAAAAAAAAAAAAAAAAAAAAAAATTACCTAGATATTTTTACATAGGAATAATACACCATTTTAAGTAGTTTCATGGAAAAAATTAGGATAGAAGCTGATGCAGTAAAATATGTATTCAATTTACTAAGAAAGTTCGTTCACTGGGATCTGCGATTCTATCAGTCGAATGCTAATTAATCTAGCAAGGATTTACTCTAAATGCAAAAACCTAAATTGCATAATGCTTTGTTTTGGAAATTTGATGAAATATAATATTAACCTAAATTATGAGAATCTAAACAAAAGACTAAAATCAAATCACACAAGGGATGAATAGATGGAGAGAAATACTAGGGAATCGATGCACCTTTCTTAGACACTCAATGCTCACAATCAGTCTCGTTAAACACTTCAATCTAGTTTATGGGCTTGTTTTCAAGATAATTCAATTAAGTTCGAAGATCCTTCCTAATACTTGCACACGGTCATGCAACGAATACGGAATAATGCTCTAGGGTTCTTCCTATTACTCACACACGGTCATGTAATGAGCAATTGTCAAAACCCATGTTTTACACAAAACTCTAAGCCAAATTAACTTAGCACGGTCATGCATACATCAATTTTCTTGTGTATTAAGCTGTTGATTCAGATTTAAATGGAACGGTCATCCACATCTAAACTCTAATCTTATGGATAAACTAAGCCACAAACTCAGATCACTTGCGATCACAAAATAATTAGAGCAAATAGAATAGAGCAATTAATTCAATAAACAAAATGAAAAGCCAATTGATTAACAAAAGATAGACTAATTTTTCACATAGAGTTATCCAAAATCGGTTACATAAATCCCCTAAATAAAGGTTTAGTTACACATCAATGGAAAGAACAAAAACATAGAAGAGATGTAGAGAAAACCCATGTGTGTGGTGGTCGGAGTGATGGGGGAAGACCCCCTTTTGTGGCTTGGAACCTCCCTCAGCTGTCCCTTCTCTAGTCTCCCGAATTGAAAAGAATAAGAAGTATTTATAGGTGATTTTTCCTTGTGAAACCCCAATTCTTCTTTGGATTAGGAAATCCACTAAGTGGGAAAGTAGAATGAAACAAGGAATGAGAATCTTTTCCTAACTTGGATTTCCTATCTTGATGATTGACTCCTAATTTGAGTTGAGGAAGTTTCCTAAACATGTCTTGATCTTCTAAAGTTATTAGGATTTGATTTGGGAAGTTTTGAAACAGTTCTGGGCCAATTCGGAGTTGAAATCCACCAAAAATACGTAATACCGCTCCCTGGGTCGCTCCCTAGACAAATTGACTCCATAGCTGCATGTCAAGCAGATTTCTTCTGCTCTTTTCCGCTACTTAGGCCGCTGCGTAGGCACTCGTGCACGAACGGCGGTCTGGGTAGCTGTCTAAGCCGCAGTGGACTTTTTAGCACTGACCTTTGGTTACTAAATCAGTCATAACTTCTTCTAGGAATATTGGAATTGCAATCCGAAAAGTGCCTTGGAAACTAGACTTACAGGGATTTCAATCCATAGGTGGTAGGACACACAATTCAATCAGAGCTGAGAGATATGGGCCCCGAAAGATGGCTCTTCTGTACTGGCTAAATTTCACATTTCCATGGTTTCTTCCCATTTGCTCTTTTTCTCCATCTTTTGATTCCTTTTCTTCCAAAATAAGATTCAACATCACTTTTACGGAAGGAGACCTACACATGCTCAACAAACACATTAAACCACCTAATTCACTTGAGAACATAGCACGAATAATAGGAAATAGGGGCCTAAAATATGTATAGAAATGAACCGATCAGAAGCTCATTATGTGATGAAATATGCGGCTTGTAATTTTTCGGTCAAATTTCCCTTAAAACTTTTAAAATTACCTAGAATTTTTAACCTAGGAAGAATATACCATTTTAAGTTGTTCCATAGAAAAAATTAGGATAAAAGTTCATTATTTAATGAAATAAGAGCCTAGTAATTTTCAGGTCAAATTTCCCTTACTAACCTCTATTAAAATGCAGTATTTGCAAAACTTTTAAAATTACCTAGAATTTTTTACATAGGCATAATTCACCATTTTAAGTAGACTACGGAAAGGATCAGCTGGGACATTGTCTAGGAATTATGGTATGGCGACCGGGTTTTCGAAGGATAAGGAGTCCGATTCTGTCAAATCCAGTCATGACTATGAGAAAGCTCTGGTTGCCTCTCGAACATTATGGAGCTTGGAGGAAGAAGTGGCCAAGGTCATTGATGAAGGGATAGCCGTAGGGTATGATTTTTCAGGAACAAAGAAGATGTGCAAGGGTTCGAATGGTGACAATGAAGCAGCTCTTTCAACATGGAACCTCGAGGTGGAAATAACAAAATTCATTGAAATAGGTTCAACTCTTGGCTTCAATTTCAATGGTAAGGATAAAGAGTTGGGAGAGGTTATAGCAAGTCGGGAAGAGGAAGATTTCCTTGCTCTTTTGTCTGCAGTTTGGATTGCTTTTTGTGATGTTAGTGCAATCATGGAACATTAGAGGGTTAGGTAGAATGGAGAAACAAAAGGTTGTTCGTGCTTTGGTGTCAAAAGTTTAGCCAGCTCTACTCTTCATCCAGGAGTCGAAATTAGGCCATTTTGACAACTTGGTCATTTGTGCTCTTGGTGGCAGTGTGCTTACTAGAGGTGTTAGAGTTGAAGCTGAAGGCTCGGCTGGCGGTTTGATTTCCTTGTGGAACGAGGATCGCTTTGAAGATAAGGCATGCATTACAAGTAAGAGATGCATTGTTTTTTGCAATGTTTATGCGTCGAACCTTGAGAATGAGAGGAGAGAACTTTGGGATTTTCTTCTTAGAGCTCAAGGCTCTTTGTCCTTGCCATAGTGTATTGGTGGCGACTTTAACACGGTGCTCAATGCTTCGGAGAGAAAAGGTGGAGTTTGCAATAAAGGTTCATTTCGTAGTTTCGCTTCCTTTACTAGGGATGCCATGGTGGTGGACCTTCCCCTTCAAGGTTTGCCCTTCACTTGTTGCAATTTTAGGGAAAATGCGTCTTGGGCTAGACTGGATCGTTTTTTGGTGTCACCGATTATATTGTCTTGGATTCCTAAGTTAATGCAAAAAGGACTGCCTAGAAGTCTTTTCGATCACAATGCCATTGTCTTAGGCGAAAGAAAATAAAGCTAAGGGATCTAGAGGCTATGTTCTTTTCTTTAAACTTAAGGCTTTTAAAGCTATTGACTAGAGTTGGTTGGGAAAAATTCAGTGGTGTCGTCTTCTAAGCAGTTGGAAGAAAAGTTGGTGTTATTGGATTCAAAGGCTTCTCGTGTAGGCTGGTCTAAGGAGAGAGGAACAAATATGGAGGCAAAATTCAAGGATTCTTTGGTTAAGGGAGGGAGACAAAAATACCAAGTTTTTCCACAATGTGGCTAATGGTAGAAGACGGTCTAACTTCATAAGTGACATAGCTTTTAACGGAATGGTGGAGGAAGAGCCAGATCGGGTCAAAGAAGGAGTGGTGTAGTATTTTAAGAATCTTTTTTCGAATGTTCAGTGGAATAGGCCGGTGATTATAGGTTTGGATTTGAGAAAGCTGTCAGACAGTGACAAGAATTCTTTTGAGGCAGATTTTTTGAAAGAAGAAGTGTGGAATGCAATGTGTAGTTATGATGTTAACAAAGCTCCCAGCCCGGATGAGATGAACCTCAACTTTGTAAGAGCTAATTGGGAGGTGATTCAAGAGGAATTTATGAAGTTCATGAGCAAATATCATAGAGACGAAGGGTCAGTAAAGGAGTTGAACAACACTTTCATAGCTTTGATCCTGAAATGGGATGCCTATTACCTATGAAATTCTTCCCCCCCCCCCCCCCCCCCCCTCGGCCATCTAAGATGGGTGCCAAGGCATAGGCACTCGGTCGGTTAGTTTGGTTGTCGGTTCGGTGGGTTCGGGTTCAAAGGCATAGTCCTCCTTACCGTAGGTTGATTTTGGCCTTTCTTAGTGCAATGTTGTCCCTCGGAAAAAAAAATTCTCAGAATTTTCTCAAATTTTGCATGGAAGTTTGTGACATTATTCTAAGCATCTCTGCAAAAAAGCCTTTTCAAAATTCTTAAAAATGAACTTTTTAGGGGAGGAGGGGGGTGACGACTCAAGCATAAGGTGTGATCCCTCCTGACACTCCTTCAAGTGCTTTAAAACCTCTTTTGGGGGGGGGGGGGGGGGGGGGGGGTGGTATCCGCTACGAAATGGGATGCCTATTGCCTATGCCATTCTTCCACACACCCCCATCTATGATGGGTGCCAAGGAATAGGCACTCGGTCGATGGGTTTGGTTGTTGGTTCGGCGGGTTCGGGTTCCAAGGCATAGTCCTCCTTTTTTAGTGCAACGTTGTCCCCCGGAAAAAAAAAATTCTTAGAATTTTCTCAAATTTTGCATGGAAGTTTGTGACATTATTCTAAGCATCTCTGCAAAAAAAAACCTTTTCAAAATTCTTAAAAATGAACTTTTTAGGGGGGGAGGGGGGTGACGACTCAAACATAAGATGTGATCCCTCCTGACACTCCTTCAAGTGCTTTAAAACCTCTTTAGGGGGGTGGTGTCCACTGCGAAATGGGATGCCTATTGCCTATGCCATTCTCCCCCTCGATCTATGATGGGTGCCAAGGCATAGGCACTCGGTCGGTGGGTTCGATTGTCGGTTCGGTGGGTTCGGATTCCACGGCATAGTCTTCCTTACCGTGGGTTAATTTTGACCTTTTTTAATGCAACGTTGTCCCTTGGAAAAAAAAAATCTCATAAATCAAGCTTAATGATGCTTTGTGGGCGTACATAATTGCCTATAAAACCCCAATAGGTATAAGCCCTTATAGGATAGTCTTTGGCAAAACATGTCATCTGCTAGTGGAGTTGGAACACAATGCCTATTGGGCTTTAAAGAAGCTGAACATCAACTTAGATAAGGCGTGGGAGGAAAAAAGTTTGCAGATGAACAAAGAAATTACATGACAACAAAATCCTTCGTAAAGTGTTTCATACAAGGATGCTAGTCCAGTTGTATCAATTTCGATTGAGGTTGTTTTAAGGAAAGCTGAAATCAAAATGGTCTGGTCCTTTTAAAGTGACTCAGGTATTTCCTCATGAGGCCGTTGAAATTCAAAGTTTTCGGGACAATGGTAAATTTAAAGTTATTGGTCAGAGGCTAAAACCATACCTTGGCATGTTCAATGTTGTGTTTTTGGGGTCTTTCGTGCTTTCTGAGCCTTAAGGCTCTTATGCGTCTTACCTAGACGTTAAATAAAGCGCTTGGTGGGAGGCAACCCACCCATGTATTTTCTTTTCTCTTTATTTCTATTGAGTCGTAATTTTGTGTTCCCCTAACTTAAATTTAGGTTTGGGGGTGAAATAATAAAAAATATATATAAGTGTCAGGTCCAGGAGCGCTCTAATGACCGCTGTTGAAGCCAGAGCGCTTTTGACAGCGGTCGGCTCTATGAATGAGACCGATGTGATCACCGTTGCAGTAATTCACAGCGGTCATAAGGGCAGTAAGACCTGGTTGATCCGCTCCCATGACCGTTGTGGCAACTGCTCTGGCTTTCAGAGCGGTAGTGACAGTGATCATGCCCTATTTATAGGACTCGTCTCTTTCACGACCTATCACTTTCTTCCCTCTTTCAAAATTCTCTTCTTCTCTCTTCTTCCTTCTTTACACCGGTCACTCTCATCATCAAGGTATGCTTTTAACTCTTATTCTATTTTGTTTATATGTTGCTTATTGCCAGTAATTGCATGTTCCCATCCCTTTTTCCCCTTGTAGCTTTTTAATTTGATTATCTAGGGTTTATAGTCCTAATTTAAGGATTTAGGATTTGGGACAAATTTTTCCATTGCATGTGTTCTTGAATGATTGTATATGGTGTAGGCAATAGTTTGGAGTGATTATGTGCTATCAATTTTCAATAAACGTAGTTCTAGCAATTAATTGAGAATTTGAGTAGATATTGTTAAAAATTGTTATGCTATGTGTTATCTGATGTTGTGTTGAATGAATGAAGGCGGAAATTTGTGCAAGTAAGGCACATAGTTTGATGTTTGTACTATCGGGGTGCTACCAAAATTTTTGTGTACATTATTGTCCCAATTCTGGATTAGAACTTGCTTTTGTTTGCATGTGTATTACCCAGATATGATATAGGACAACTTAGTATTGCTTCATTCATTCTCATCCAATCAAAAAAGAACTTTTTTTGATTGTATGGTTTAATTTCTTCATCTTCATGAATTGTAAGATAAAAAAGAACTTTCTTATTAATTTCATCAATTATTTGATACTTATCAGCCCTATCTTAGTATTTGGATTCCTGTTGGTACCAATATCAACCCAGACTTCAATATCAACCTTATTTCTAAGAGAAAAATCGAGAATTCTCCAATCGAACAGCTATCCGTGGAGGCCATGCTCCTTCGGATCCTAGCAGAAGAAGAGACAAACGGCTCATTGAACAAACCTTCGTCAGGCATCCTGACTATAAGAAATGGTTAAAGGAGAGGAGAAATTTCATTGTAAAGCGGGGGATTTCATTAGATGAATTAGGTCAAACTAGCATCCCAGAGGTAGTGGAGGACTGATGATGGACTAGATATGTGAAACAACCCCCGTTGGCCAACATCACCCTGACTCGGGAATTCTATGCAAATGGTGCAGGTATAATTCAGTGCACACATAGTGGTTATGGTTAGGGGGTGCCCATGGTGATTTCATAGGAAAAGATACAGGAATATTATGAGATGCCGCTGGTTCAACAAGAAGATTCAGTGTACCCGAACAAATACAATTTAGGATGCGAGCTTCGCATGGTGGGTGCCGCTGGATGGAATGGGAACAACCTACTGAGAAAGGATGTACATGTGGATACAACATTCCGGTACCTGTTCATTGTAGCCTCACTGAAGCCGACGAATCATGGTTTTGAGATATTTAAGAAGGCGTCTCAGTTGTTATACTATATTAGGAAAGGTTGGTACATTGATGTCGCCAAGTTCATATGGAAGGAAATCCACGGGTGTGGGAAGCAGAATGACAATACAAATGTGATCTTCCCCTGTTTGATTACTACGATGTGTGCTGCTGCGGCTTGGTAGTTGATAGTCTTGATGATTACAAATTCAAGCCGGACACTTCGTTGTATCTGGTGACGTGGAACCAGCTGGCGAATTGCCATAATTAGCCCACGATTGGTGAGTACCCTACGTGTAAAAGGCGTTGGGCTGGTCAGGAAGATGATGAAGAAAAAAACGTGGCAGATCCAAACCAGCAGATCCTAGAGCAACACTTTCAAGGAGGAGGTGATTATGCTATCGGAGCTCCCTCAAATTTAGGGGTCGGGCCATCACAGCAGAGACCTGAGTGGGTAGAGTACATGCTATCCACCATGAGGGGCTACGTAGATTCAGGGGTAGCAGGCTTGAGGAGTAAGATGATCACACGCATGGACTCCATGTAGCTTTCGATTGATGAGATCCATCAGGCCATAGTTCGCCCAGCTCAGCCGTTTGACCCCTCTCATTCTCTTGATGTTTCAGGTTATGATGCTGCTGATCTAGAGACCGCAGCTTAGCAACAACATGGAGTTTTCTGTAGGAAAATACATGCGGCGAAAACGAAAAATATATTTGTATATTTTAAAATTTTTCCTTTTAAAGATGAACCTTAACCCTTGATTAATTGACATATAATAAAAGTATCATATCTTTTTTCTTTACGTGATGATTGACGTTGCGTCGATGATATTCCTCAAGAGCTTTCAATCCAATCACGAACACGAATCACCTAGGAGCATGGGCTCCCTTTCTTTGAATTGTGTACCTGAGGATGAATAGCAAAAAAACTTTTCCTTTTGTTAGTCACAATAATCATCCAAGAGAAAACGAAGAACGTTCGGTCACTTGTGAATTCTCAATCTATTGATCGAAACTCGCGTGAACCTTATTCGAAGTTGTGTACAAAGCTTTTTGATGTAAAAGCTAATAGTACACTATCGAAAATAAAACGTTCTCCTTCTTATTTCTCTATATGGCCGCATTCTACACTAGTCTTTAAAGTTGGGTTTATTTTTCTAAACAAAATAAAATTCTCTAAATTAAGAATTAGGGTGGCCGAATTCTATACTACAGAATATATAGGTAGCCGAAATCCTTCTTCAAAATAATTTAGGGTTGGCCGAATTCTATGATAGGAAAACAAGGAGGTGACCAAAATCCTCACTCCAATAGGATTAGGTTGGCCAAAATCCACCCACAAAAAAGACTCCTATCAATCTTTCGAATCCAAATCCTAATCCAATTCTTTTAGTGTATTATCCTATTATGACTACATCAAAAGACTTCCTAATTTGACTAGATAAATAAATTCCTTTTATTTATCTACTTACCAAATAAAGTCTTTGATTCTTATTATACTAATACTACCAACAATAGTATAATACTAAAAAACCTATTTCCTAGTTAGAAAAAGATTTTGACTTTTAATTAAATAATTAATTAATATAATAGGCTATTTTACTAGCCTTGCCGCCCAAGTACACTACATGGGCCATATATTATCTTTCCATTTTATTAAATCCATTGGACCTTAATAAACACCCACATGTGAACTAGACCAATTCTTACTAAAAAACACAAGTCCACATGCCTTAAAACAATTCTAGATGGATCCATAATTAGTCCGGTAGAATATATCAAGTGATCCATGCAAGTCCGTGTGGATTGAGGATCTTGACGGGCTATCTAAATTTAAGCTTCAATAGACCTAGCCTAATCACAATCAATAAATGATTCACTTAGATTCAATCCATTAATTTTAGCTCATTCCACTAAAGAACTAAAATGGAACTCTTAAATCAAGATAGAATAAGTAAATGTTTCTTATTCATACCCTAGACAATCTTATTGGAGATAGTGTATCCTTGTGAATAAAATCAGTAATCGCCAAGAGCTCATAGACTGTCTATAGCTCTCCCAGTTACTATATTTATTCATATGACCACATTTTGAACTTGGATATTTTGACTTGTCCGGAAGTCATGTTTGAATAGACAACATCGAAAACTCAACATTAAGATTTAATATCCAATACCTCAATGTAAGGATTCCCGGTTTTTGATTGGCTTATTTTGTGTGCAAACCACATATTGGGGTTGTTTGTAAAGGGTAGTTTAAGTAATAGGTGTTCATGCTCAATGACCCTTCTCAAGACCTCAAGGTGGACAAGTACTCAAAGGTATATCTTATGTGCTTATTTTCTTATTGAAGAGATTTAGTTGCACACACTCACTTGTAATGTTTGCATATGTATGCTTTACTTTTGTGTGCATTCTCTTCAAATGTCACTTTTCACACTAGCACATTGTTTGTCATATCTTGTTGTGTGTTTTGTGTTGTGTAATTCGTTTCCCGAATATGTTCGGAAACGTCCGCGCTTACACGATAATGTGTTTGGTTTTACGCGAAGATCGCCTTCGGAGAATGCCCTTGGCTTCTCCTTTGGTTTCACCATCATTGGTGAAACGGCGGTTTGATCAGCGGCCATGACTGCCGAATGAAACCGCCGTTTGATTCCAGAAAGCTCTGGACTGAATCTGAGGTTACGATCGGCGGTCTGGCCGTCGAATAGAAACCTCCGAATAGACCTGATGCATTTATTATTCTCGGGTTCTATTCAACGGTTTAATTGGCGGCCTGGCCGCCGAATTGAAACCACCGAATTAGATATTTTAGGTCGGTTTCTTTTTGGGTTTTGATCGGCGGTTTCGATTGACTGCCGAATCTGGTCGCCGAATGATCCCCTGCTTCTCGGGTTCAATTCGGCGGTTACATTCTGTGGCCACAACCGTAGAATGAAACCGCCGATCGGTGATTTCAAGGGCAAAATTGTCTTTTCACTTGCCCTGTTCTTGATGTCTATAAATATCACACTTTCTTATTTCTCTAACTTAGTTCTCTGACTCTAAAGAACCCTAAACTTGAAAGAGAGATTTTTGAGAGAAAATTAAATCAAGAACTCATTTTTATACACTCAAATTATACACATATGCATTAAAGATCATCTAAGCATTTTCTAGCATAGTTAGTTTGCTTATTTGAATGGGTATTGGTCATCACACTTCCCTTGGTATGTTTTTCACTTTTATCATTGATATTTAGTGTTTTATTTATCAAGGAATCTCTTTTATTATTTGAATGATCTTAGATTAATATCTTATATTCAAAATAGAGATTGTTTGTGATGACATGATTGAGTGTTGTATTGTGATAGCTATCTAGGTTTTTATAATTTATTGTTAGCTAAGCTATTTGACATGTCATTTAGCAATTGATATCTAGGATTGCATTTGTTGCCATATTATCATCCTAGATAAGCATATAGGGTTGCCTAGCTCTTATATGCATGTATTGAGTATTTTCATATATTCACACATAGGTTGTTTTATCTCTTCATTGAGAATTTAAGTCTTGTTGGCTAAGGTTGCTTAGGCCACAAGCAATATGGACTAGAGCCACTTTTAAAGGCCCGCGTGGTAGAAGTGGGGGGTTACAGACCGGAGTGTTAGACGAGGTCTACATAGGTTGTAAACTTCATTTCAATTAGTGGATTTCGAGGTTCAAGTGTGGCGCACTAAACAGCCCGTGGTTTTTTTCCCAGTGGTTGGGTTTTCCACGTATACATCAAGTGTCATTTATAATTTCGCACCATATTACACTTGTTGTTTTTATATTGACTATTAGGGGCATTTTCGTAATATTGACCTTAAACGAAAATTGGGTGAAAATTAGTTAAAATTATTCACCCCCCCTCTAGATTAATATTTGCATATACACCGTGTTTATTTGTGAACTTTCACTCAAAAATATCCATATGATAATATTATACTCTCATTTCATAAATGGAGCCACGATGTCCATATCTATAAATGAAATCCTCTATCGATTAGCAAATGAATACCACCAAACTATTGAGGATAAACTGTGCTATATAATCGTACTTATAGATAGCTCAAATGATAACACTTGTAACCATAATTCTATCATTTATCTCAGGATTAAGATAGACTCTCCGATTGTCCTCATAATGAAAACTTTTATCCACTAACGGTTCTAGATAAAGTATTTCATTGTGATCCTATTCAATACACCTAGCGCACTAGATTCTTTTACTCAAAACTACTTTGATGATTTTAGACTCTTCATAGCACATTTGATCCTACTCAAATGCTAGCAAAAGAATCTACAACTTTAATAAGATAAAGGTGCCCAACCTTTACCTTAAGTTGTGAACATTATTCAAGACTAACTAAATAATTGTGTCTACTTCATACATATCCAAATGTACGAACAATTCTTCTTTTCTCATAATCTTTTGACCTTATGATTATTTACTTTTGACAATTATAATAATTAAACTATCAATGGTATAAGATTTGTTAAAACAGAAATCACTTTATTAATAAGGAAAAATTGTCAAATACAATATTACACTCTTGCTATTGAGCATAATCCTAACATTTTCTTCACTGCACCTCTTGGAGGTGACAGATTTAGGCCTGGCCTGAGCCAGCAGCGTGATGATGAATGCTAGAGACACTGTAGACAAACCTAAGTCTGTAGCATGATATTTTTAATTTTTTTTTATTATTTCTCTTTTAATTTTCTTTTCCTTTTTAGTGTTTAAGATTGTGATATTCATGATTTACTTTGTGGATTCAGTTTATTATGATTAGTTTTTGCTGTTTTATTTTGTGTCTTTATTGCACTGCCTTGTCTTTATCCTGTTTATCATATGCTTCAATTTCATACATTGAGGACAATGTTGGATTTAGGTTTGGGGGTGTGATAGTTTGTTTTTGAGTCAAATTTTTGTTTTGTTGTTAGAGTTTGTCGTTCCTGTGTCTTCTAAGACGAGATACTTTGATGTGTGCCTCAGAGATAATATGCATTAATCAATGGGTTTACACTAAAATCTTGCCATTTAGGGTACTACATTGCATTTTTCAAAACTTATGACATGCTCTTGATATGATAATGGATAGGATGCTGAGTAGAATTGCCATGATTAATAGTGGAGACTACTATTGTGAGTTCACTAAACCAAAAAGCGTACATAAAGACATACTATGAGGGTCCTGTTGTTTATACTCTTTAAACTCTCAGTAAGTTCTTAGCATTAGGTTCGATATCTATGGTTGTACATTAAGCATTATAGAACTTTCATCATAAAAGATTTCACATGTTAAATTTTGATCTTGAGTAAGACGAACCAGTATAAGTGATGATAGACTACGTGTGCTTGAGCTACTTAAAATGCCTTAAATATTTCCTACCTGTATGTGTGTGCTCTATAGCCCTGTTTGAAGCCAAACATCGATAGCTTTTTTCTTTCTTCACCACATTAACTGTAACCCAAATAAGCCAATGTTATAGCCATACCTTATAGCTTGGGATCATACTTTGAGATTGTGAAGAAGATGTACTAGCTTTGCACGTAACCGTGTGTATAATTTGATGCTAAGGCTGAGGAAAGGAAGAGCTGCATTCAATCCAAAAGTTTGAAGCTGAAAGTAATACACTATTTGTAATCTCTGATTCTGTTGTTTTCAAAAAAAATAAAAATGGTTTCGTTGGTGGGGGATCAAATGCTATCGTGTTCTCTATAAAAGTGGCTTAGTTAGGATTTCTATTTTCTAGTTTTAGTTTGTAGTTTTGTTTTCTTAGTTTTGCTCGAGGGCAAGCAAAAGATAGGTTTAAAGGTATTTGATCGGTCATTTATTGTATATGTTTTTTATCCTCATTTCTTTGATCAATTGCTTGTTTCTCAAGTCTTTTAGGGATTTAATGTGTGTGTTTGAGCATTTTCAGGTTTTTGGACCAAAATGTTGTGTTTGGTAAATTTCAGAGTAAAGGGCAATTTTAGAAAGCTTGAGGGACTTCTCAGCAAATATCAGTTTTCCGCTCTCTTGGTCGCTGTGAATTTCTACAGTGGTTCCAAGAGCGCTCTAAAGGACAGAAGCAATAGCTCTCATGGCCGCTCTGGAGTTGCGCTGTCAAAGCCACAACGTTGTGTAATCATTGAAGATCGCTCTGGCTTTCAAATCGGTAGTGACAGCGGTGAGGCAAATCCGCGTTGAGGTTGGATTTCTTCTCACGTTCTAGAGACTTGTGGCTATAAATACATCAATTTTTTAGGGTTTTGGACCAAAATGTTGTGTTTGGTAAATTTTAGAGTAAAAGGGCAATTTTGGCAAGCTTGAGGGACTTCTCAGCAAATATCAGCTTTCCACTCTCTTGGTCGCTGTGAATTTCTGCAGCGGTTCCAAGAGTGCTCCAAAGGACAGAAGCAATTGCTCTCATGGCCGCTCTGGAGTTACGCTGTCAAAGCCACATCGTTGTGCAATCATTTAAGACCGCTCCTATGACCGCTCTGGCTTTCAAAGCGGTAGTGACAGCGGTGAGGCAAATCCGCGCTGAGGTTGGATTTCTTCTCACGTTCCAGAGACCCGTGGCTATAAATACATTAAGTTTTTAGGGTTTTGGCTCTCTCGCTCACCCTCCAGACCATAGACCATACACTACACAACTTATCACACAATTCTCTCATCCATCTTTACACATAGAAGATTTGAAGATGAAGACGAAGATGCTTTCATCATCGAAGATTAGAAGAATTCGTTGAAGGTCTCAATGAGTTTTATCTTTTCTATCTCTTGTCTTTTTATTTCCATTATGTGTAACTAACTCCATACTAGGAGATCAATGTGAACCTCTATGAATGCTATTTGTTAGAATTGACTATATTTTCTTAATTCAAGTTTTGATTCATTCAATTCATCCTAAGTCTTAATTCTTTATTCTTGTTAATGCATGACTATATGCTATCATGAATTTAGGGTTTTGATAATTTAATGATTGAGCTTGGAGTGTTGACTTACACGTAATCTCAATCAATCTTTTATTGAATGGGTAAAATTGATCTTAGCATTGACTTATGCAAGTAGGTTTTGGTTCATTAGTTAGTGCCCTTAATGGGTTCTCGGTTGTAGTTTGCACCATTAACTTATGGGTAAAATATAATTGAGAACACTTGATTCATCCTAGGATCATATGGTAACAATCATACGTAAGATAAGAACGAATCCTTAACTTGGTAACATCGTTTTCACAAGTCAATTCGAAGCACTGAGTAAATGTAATTGGGGAGCATTGATGACATAGTCCTCTTACCTCTTGATCACATTCACATATTCTTGTTAATTGCTTTCTTAGTTTAATCTAGTTTTAATCAATCAACCACTCAGTCAATCAAAATCTCTTGGATACTTTTAATTGCTTATCTTTAATTAGAATTAGTTATAATTAGTAAATCATTTTTCCTCGTGGAAACGATCACTACTTGTCGCTGTACTTATCTCACGATTCGTGCACTTGCGAGTTAGGTTTTTATAACACAATTTTACACATCAAACGCCTGCCATCTACACCGATCAACCGCTTGTTTAAAACCCATGCCATTTCATACAATTTAAGTGGCTTGACAAACTTCTGTCTCTTTGAAATTGAAGATTGAATAAATTAAACCTTTTTGAACAAGTAAGCAACTAATAGGACATTAAAAATAATATTAACCGCAAGAAGTTTTGATGCAGTAAAATATGTTCAATTTATTAATAAAGTTCGTTCGCTGGGATCGGTGATTCTATCGGTCGAAGGCCAATTAATCTAGAAAGGATTTACTCTAAATGTGAAAAACTAAATTGCATAATGCTTGATTTTGAAAATCTGTTGAATTCTAAGAATAACCTAAATTATGAATACTTGAACTAAAGACTAAAATCAATCTCAAATCACACAAGGGATGAATATATGGAGAGAAATACTAGGGAATCGATGCACTTTTCTTAGACACTCAATACTCTCAATCAGTCTCGTTAAACATTTCAATATAGTTACAGACTTGTTTTGAAGATAAACAATTAAGTTCAAAAATCCTTCCCATCACTCGCACAAAGGCCATGTTACAAGTGACAGTAAAGAAATCATTTTAGGCACAAAACTCTAAGCCAAATCAACGCAGCAAGGCCATGCAAACATTAACTTTTAAATCTACTAAGCTTATGATTATGGTTTAAATGGAAAAGAACATCCACATCTAAACCCTAATCTCATAGATAAACTAAATTACAAACCCATATCAATTGAAGTCCACAAAATAATACGAGCAAGTAAAGTAGAATAATTAATTCAGTAGACAAGACTAAAACCCAATTGAATTACGAAAGATAGACTAATTGATTACATTGAGTTATCCAAAATTGGTTATATCAATCCCCTAGTTAAAGGTTAGTTACACATCAATGTAGAAGATAAAAACATAGAAGAGTTGTATTATTAGTTCAACGTTGTTATTTTTTATTGACTGCAAAATAAAATTTAGCTTATAAAGTGAGAAAATCTTAAGGAGATCGATGAAATGTTTCAATCAATCAAGAGAAATGTTATCAATCATGATAAATACAAAGGATTTGTATATTTGTATCGGTTGTAGAACAAATTAATTATTTTCTCTTAATTTTTATATGATTATACAATTTTTAAAAGTGTATTTTAAGGATACTTAAATATGTGGTATAAATTATTATTGTATCATAATAAAAATTACTATAGGCTTGTTGAGTGAGAGAAAATAAAATCTTTCAAGAAAAGAGTATTAAGTACATTTTAAAACCTGTTTGTTTTGTTACATCCTTTTAATCGATAAATTAAACCAAACCTTTATTACTTTGGCATAGTTTTGATTAAGATATAAGACAAACATTTTTATATCAAATTCTATAAAGCATACCCGGCCATTTGAACATTACGGACGAAGTCTTAACAAAAAAAAAAAAAAAAAACAAAATTACCAGCATGTGCATAGAAGCAAATTTTGATGCAAAAAATTCCATGCCTAAGCTTTAAATGCATACTCCATAGTTGCCAATTTTGATACATTTTACAATATTATCCCAGCAATATGTGACCTTACTTTCCTTCCTTCGTCCCCGAAGAAACACTCTCATTACCAAAACAGTGAGCTGTATAGCTTGTATCCGCTTCTTCCTCAAAACCAAGCTCACCTTTAGCAACCGATACTAGATGCGCCTACATCTTTTTATCAAATTCTATAAAGCATACCCAGCCATTTGAACATTACGGACGAAGGATTAATAATAATTTTTTTTTTATTAATACGAGTTATTAAAAATACAGAAAATTAATATTTACTCATATACTACCCTCTGAAAACTGTAGAGCTAAGAATCTGTCGACATACGATTTCCTCAGATATTTCAAGTAACCATAGGTCATATGCGGGTTCGAATCCAACGTGAATAGTTGAGGTAACAAGCCACCATGATCGCGCAGCTTGGTAACAAGTTCCTTTGCAAACGCAGCGCCCTATTAAAATTAAGTAAATTACATTAAAATTAAACAATGAAAATATTATAAAATTAAGATGTGAAATAGGAAACTTACACTATTTTCATCATCTCCAAAAGAGCCACTAAGATAGTTATACCCTATCAAGCAACCAATAGCATCGCAATCGGCGGCTTGAAATGGATTAAGACAGAATCAATATGGTGCATATACTATAGAACTTGAAATGATTAAAGCTAAAAAATATACAAAATACTTACAATAGCATTTATGATATCTGTCATCGTCTTAGGTGACATACAACGGGGTTGCAAGACCTGAAACTCAACGAATTCTAGACATATAAGCTCAAGTGTTTCTTTTATGATCGGGACACACCTATGGGTACTCACATCAACCACACACAAACCAGTGGTCGAACGCTCGCCATCTACACCAATCGACCGCTTGTTTAAAACCCATGCCATTTCTTACAATTTAAGTGGCTTGACAAACTTCATAGTCTCTCTGAAATTGAAGATCGAATAAATTAAACCTTTTTGAATAGGTAAGCAACTAATAGGACAACTAAAAATATTATTAACCGCAAGAAGTTTACTCTAAAATCAACACTAAAAGCTGCTATAAACCTTGACTAAATTTTGACAAAAAATCAAATAAGACCGAAATCACACTAAAAAATCTGGTATAAAACTTAGAGAATTTGAGCACCTTTTTTAATTTTTGATCCAAATCAAAAAACAATAGAAAAACATCAGAAGTACAGCAGAAGAAAGATGTGACTGAGAACAAGTACAAAGATTCTTAACCATAAAAAACAACAATAATCCTGCTACTATTTTCTCAAGCAGAAACTTTAGTTGAAAAAGAAAAAGACAGTCTATTCTATAAAGTTGATTCTGATATGTATACGTAGCATTGTTTCATTTTCGTACTACACATCTTTCATCCACAATAGAACAAAGCATTATGCCATTATCTAAACAACTAATATCAATTTGTAGTTAATTTAACTGAGAACAAATACATCATTTAAAACCATAAAAACAACAATAATCATGCTTATACATTCAAAACTTTTTCAATTTGATAAGGTAAAGATATGAAGGTTTTACAAACAACAAATTAAAAAATCTTTAACAAATTTTATGCAGATGATGGAAGAAACTACTTTAAAAGTCACTAAAATCCTAGTAAAGACTTATTTCAAGTGAAACGAATCTGTGTCTCTGAGACGTTTGGACAAACACATAGTCGATATTTTTTTTGCTTTGAATTCTCAACTTATCTACGACGAAGATCGAAGAAGATAAGGAAAATAAGGTTTACAAAGAACAAAAAGAACGAATTAACAAATCTTATACAGACTCTATGTAGAAGAAATCAGAGAAACCACTATAAAAAAAAAAAAAAAAAAAAAAGCCATTAAAACCTAATAAACACGATACGGATCAATTAAGAAGTTACCTGGACTGTAATGGAGTTTCAGTGTATGACTGTAAGGAGATGTTTCAATGTATTCGGTGACTCAATGTTAAGGAGATTCAGTGGCTCGGGACTGTAAGAAAATATATGAACAATAAGATTTCCAAATGATGAATCAATTAGGAAAACAAGATTGTACAGGTAATTAATGTGTCGAAGTTTTACATCTAGGCTCTATGGTCAATTGCGTAATTGTGCCTCCAAATTAGTGTTTTATTCGGATAAGTAGCACTACATTTGCGAGACCCGGATCCATTAGGTCGGATCCCGACGACATTGAACCATCAGGTCCGGCAGAGATGAGACGACAAAGATTGAGATGAAGATAAAACAAGAAAAAAAATACTCTGGAGAAAATAACATATGTCATCTTGAAATCTAAAATCTGATGCTAAAATCTAGAGTGATGTTCAGAAAAGAATAGATGGTTGAAAAATATGTCATCGTTTAGATGAAGCTCCATTTGATGGGGGCTGTTGGAAGAACTTGGCGAAGAGATTCCAGATTTTTGTTTTTTGTTTTATTTTTTCAAAAAATTCAATGAAAGAGCCGGGCCGAACCTAATAGTTCCAGGATGATTGTTAAGCCAAGCCCATATGAACATAGTAATTAAACTAAATGGGTCGACTCAATGCTTTTCGGACTCGGCCTGCAAGTATTTTATTCAAGTTCATTCCCAATTCGACCTCTCCACAATCCATAGATATATATAAGTTCAACTTGTCATCCTTCACTTCTCAAGCGGCGCCACCGACCAAGATATCACCCAGCAGAGCTCAAGGTTTTTTATTTTAATTTTTTTTAGCAAAAAATTCCTATTCAATTGTTTCTTTGTTTTATAGATTCAATTCTAACAGTTTGAATTCACTGGTACGTAGATGATCAAGTATCTGAAGCCGTTGAAGTTGTTTCAGGAAACTATGAAGACGGTGAATTCTGAGATCCCATCTGTGTTGATAGGTTTGAATGTTAGTGATAAATTTGTGAGCTTGGCGATATCTGACTGTATCTACAGGGGCGCACATGGATATGAGTATGACATCTCTTATATATGCATATATCAGTGTTTATGATTTATGTTTATACATTTATAATTTGAATTTTGTCCATTTTACAGTCTTCTTCCCAGAGACGAAATTCTTTTGGATCATTTGGTATATAAAGTTAAAAATTGTGTAAGTTTTTTTATTTATCTGTATCACTTTTGTGTTTAGCTATTTCCTTAATTTCTTCCTTAAATGAAGCATATGTCTCATGCCAATTATGTTTTGGTTAAGGGATATGATTTGGAGGGCATAATTATTGCCAGCGAATATCCCGTTGTGAGTTTCATCGATTCTATTCATTCATTCATTCCCTCTCTTATCTATTTATTCCTTAATTTTTTTATTATTATTATTTTTTTTTGTCTTGTTAGAGCCCACCGATCAATATTCATAACCTTCTTAACTACCTATGCAAAAAGGGGAAATTTGATAGTTTAAAGTATACATATTGGAATAATAGCATTACATCACCGGTACGTGTTTTAGTAATTTTAATTATGTTTGTCTCATTTGTCATTGTGTGTAGTTCTTGGAAACCTTGTTATTTTACCATTGAAACTTACAATCATAATTAGGCATATTTTTTTTATTTATTATCTACATTCGTGGTACAAATTACATTATGTCATTGTCATTGTGTTGACAGAGAGCAGACCGTCGGCGTGACCGATACACAAGCATGGTTTGCCAATACTCATATTATTTTACAAAACTTTCTCGAGGGGACAATATTGACATATCTTCTGCTGTACATATGCTACAAGTAAGTCTTCTCATCCCATGCGCAATATTTGATTATTTTATTATTATGAGATAGTATTTTGTGTTTTAATGTTTTATGAGTTTGTTTTAAGTCTAAAGGAAAACTTAATAAATGGAGAATTAACACTACTCTTGTTGAGATATGAAGTTTGACGTTGACAATTTAACTTCTTCTAAATTTAGTTAAGGTAAAACTTGGTAAAGATTAATATTGAGAGCTTCTTTTAACAATCTAATTTTTTATTTTTTAAAGATATTTCATTTTCAAAATTTAAATTTAAAAAAATTCTAAAGACACTTCGTTTTATTTTAATAGAAGTTAGGACGAAGTCTAGGGGTGTGCGTTTTCGGTTTGGTTTGGGTTGAAGCTTAATATCAAACCAAACCAATAAGGATCGGTTTGGTTATATTTCAACCCAAACCAAACCAATATGATTTTTCAAACCGATTCAAACAAAACCAACAAAGGTAGGGTTGGTTTGGATAGGTTTATCAGTTTAGATTTCAACTCAATTTTTTTTTTTTTTTTTTGGTATTATATTATAAAAAATATTTAAATAATAAGGGCAAATGACACTAACTTAGCCTGATTATATGCATAATTACACTAAAACCCGTGAAAATATCATAATAATACAAACATACCCTATGATTCATTGACTAATGTTGGCCACCGTTAGTTAGCCACAAATGAGAAGAATTGTCTTTTTGCCCTTATAGAAATAATACTTAATTATATAAAATCAGTTAATTAATTATAAATAAAAGTATTAGAAAATATAATATATAAAAAATGTATTGTTGTTGATGTTTGAGAGGATGATGATGTTAATATTATTTATTTATTTATTTATTTGGATGATGATGATAATTTTTTAAATTAATATTTATTTTCCTTTTAATTAGTTGTTTAGTTTTAAATTTTAATTAATATAAAATTCTTGAAGCAGATGTGGCAAGATACGATTGGACAAACTATGAGGCGAGATAAAATTTGTAAGTAACAACAATGGGGTAAAAGTATCTTTTATCCGGTGTTAACAATAAATAAAGAATGAAACATAGTTTATCCAATCATATCTCGACACGTATGCTTTAAGAATTTTATATTAATTAAAATTTAAAACTAAACAATTAATTAAAAGGAAAATAAATATTAATTAAAAAAAACTATCATCATCATCAAAAATAAATAAATAATAATAATAATTAACATCATCATCCTCTTAAACATCCACATCAATACCTATATATATATATTATATTTTCTAATATTTTTAATTAATTAACTGATTTTATATAATTAAGTATTATTTCTATAAGGGCAAAAGCGATAATTCTTCTCATTTGTGACTAACAAACGGTGGTCAAAGTTAGTCAACGGATCAGAGGGTATGTTTGCGTTATTATGATATTTTCACGGGTTTTAGTGCAATTATGCATATAATCGGGGTAAGTTAGTGTAATTTATCCAAATAAAAAATCAGAACATAAAATATTAATTATATATATATAAATGCTTGTATATATACCATTATACCCTGATTAAAGACATGTTTGACAGTATCTATGCTTTTGAAACCCTAATACATTAATCAATCAGAAGAATTGTATCAAAACAAATAAATAAACTATAAAAGCTTTAAGTAATTGGTAAAAGTTATAAAACCCGTATGGAATAGAAAATGTAGGTGGATTTTATATTTTAGTTTTACTTTCTAAAATATGTGGTTTGATTTGGGTTAGTGAATTATTTCACTCAACCCAAACCGAACCACCTTTAATCAGTTTGTCCAAAAGACAACCCGAACCACCTATTTTTATATTTGTAATTGAACCAACCCAAACTTTATGTGTTGGGTTTGGCAGTTTTTTGCACACCCCTAGGATAAACCATCGTAGCCGTTGGATTCATCAGATGAGTAATCTTTTTTGAATTAAATTATTAAAAAAGAAATTATCTTTTCTAAATCATTAGATTAAATATTACATATTAAACACTCTCACCTAAATTTTTAATTACCATATTAAACTCTCTCTCCTCCGATATGTATATTTAACTTTCTATCTCCATTCTTTCTTAAGCAAGACTAACAGTAACAAAACGTACGAATAAGCTTGAATTTTAGGAACCGTATATTTGTATATATTAAAAAAAAAAATCGAAATGCTTTTTGTTACTTTTGTAAGTATGCGATTGCTTAGAGAACTTTAATTTTTTCATTAGTCTTAGAAATTCTGAGTTTAATCGAATATAGTTACAACACATCAAGTTTTCATATATCTATTTATTTATTTTTTGAAAAACAAGGTATTTGTATTGACTTTTTAATATATATATATATACATATACACATATATATATATTATTGATTGAGAATGCATGGAGATAAGGATTTTTTTTTGAAAAATGGAGAGAGAGAGAGAGAGAGAGAGAGAGAGAGAGAGAGAGAGAGAGAGAGAGAGAGAGAGAGAGAGTTTAATATGGTAATAACATATTTAAGAGAGAGTTTAATAAATAATATTTAATCTAATGATTTAAGAGAGAATTTCTTTTTTTAATAATTTAGAGAGAGAGAGAGAGAGAGAGAGAGAGAGAGAGAGAGAGAGATGGTAATAACAGATTTAAGAGAGAGTTTAATACGTAATATTTAATCTAATGATTTAGGAGAGAATTTCTTTTTTTGAAAAACTTCAAAGAGGTTTCTTGTGGGGAGATGAGGTTGGAAAGAAGAGGATTCATGCTGTTAGCTGGGACTTGGCGTGTAAAAGTAAGCTGAAGGGCGGCCTAGGTGTTGGTAGGATGGTGGATAAAAATGAGGGGATGCTTGCCAAGTGGATTTGGAGGTTTGGTAGAGACGGTTCTTCCCTGTGGAAGAGGGTGATTTGTGCTAAATATGGTGTACAAGCTGACAGGCTGTTGTGGGATTGGAATGGTGTGAAAGCACCCTCTCAGTTTGTGAGGGCAGTGGCTAACCTTTGGAAGCCAGGGTCGCGATCAGAAATGGTCTGCTCGGAAGGCTTTAAGGAGGTGTTGGGGAATGGTAGGGGAATCAGGTTTTGGCAGGATTTAAGAGTGGAGTCGAGAAGGCTTTCTGAAGCTTTTCCCAGAATTTACGCGCTTGCGATTGATAGAGTTGGCAGGGTGGAGAATTTCGGTGAGTGGAGGGGAGAAGAATGGGAGTGGAAAGTGGTATTGAGAAGAAATATTTTTGATTGGGAAAGAGATCAGTGGTGCTGTTTCTTAAAGGCTTTAAGCTGCTGGACTCTCAGGAAGAATATGGCTGACAGTATCGGTTGGGGTTTTGTCTCTTCAGGAGTCTACTCGGTTTCTTCTTTTCGTTTAGCAAAAGAGGACTTGGAAGCTTCGAACCAGGTGAGTGGACAGCTCCCGTGGAAAGATGTCTGCCCTCCCAAAGTAGAGCTCTTTCTGTGGCAATTATTGAAAGGTAGAGTCATGGTTGGGAATGTGCTTCAGAGATTCGGGGTAAAACTTGCCTCTAGATGTCAATTGTGTAAAGCTAGTGAAGAGTCCATTTCTCACCTTTTTCTTCACTGCCCCTGGTCTTGGAAGATATGGCAACAGGGTATGAGCTGGTGGGGGATGACAGGCTGCATTTGTAAAAATATGACAGATTGGTGGGATAGCTGGTTTGGCTTTATCTCCTCTGGTAAGTATGCTAGAGCTTGGACTACTCTCTTCTATGCAGTCATTTGGTCGATATGGGAGATGAGAAATCAAGCCATCTTTAGTGAGAAAGAGGCTGATGCTGTTCAGGTGGTTGATATAATTAAATTCAGAATTGGGTGGTGGTTCAAACACCATGGTGTTGGTTCTAAAGAGCCTATTACCTCTATCTTACTGGATATTAGAGAAAGATGTGTGGATAATAAAAAGGTGAAGTGTTGTAGGGCGGTGTGGAATCCTCCTAGGGGCTCTGGGCTGAAATTTAATGTGGACGGTTCATCTTTGGGGAATCCCGGTATGGCGGGCATTGGAGGTGTCCTGAGGGATTCAGATGGCAGAGTTAGATGTCTTTTTTCTGAATGTATTGGTATTCATGATGCAGCTGAGGCAGAGCTTTTTGCGATCTTGAAAGCGGTGGCTTTGTGTGATTCCTCCTCTTCCTTTATCTCTGGCCGAAGGGTAGAGATTGTTAGTGATTCTAAGGTGGTTGTTGGATGGATTAATAATGAAGGGTTGGGTAATATAAATTTAGTCAATTACATTCATGAGATTCGGGAGGTCTTACAGAGACAGGGGAATATTGTGGTGGTCTTTGCGGGGAGAGCTACAAATTTTTTTGCTGATAGGCTGGCCAGACAGGGAGTTAATGGTAGGGAGGATTATGTGGTGTGGAGCATGGAGGGCTGAGTTCTTTCTCTTTGTTTTGTTTTGGCTCCCTGCGTGGTGCTCTTGTTTTTGTTGTTTTCTTTCTGTTGTTGGCTCTGGTCTTCTGCTGGGGAGGTTTCGTTTTTGTAGGTGCTCTGGTTGTGTTTGTTCTTGTGTTGGCCTGTTTTGAGGTCGCTGGTTAATAAAGTTTTATTGTTCAAAAAAAAAATAATTTAGAGAGAGAGAGAGATGGTAATAACAGAGTTAAGAGACAGTTTAATACATAATATTTAATCTAATGATTTATAAGATAATTTCTTTTTTTAATAATTTAATTAGTTTTGAGTATCTTTAAAAAAAAAAATTTGTCTTGTTTAATAATTTTGTTATTTATAAACAAAATTAAATTGGAGTGTAAATAGATAATTTATGACTTGTAAGGAAAAGCTCTCTTTAATATTTTATTTATTGATTTGATACAAAATTTTGGACATTGTTTAATTCCAAATTCCTTTTGAGTGTTCAAATCAAGAACGTTTTTCATTTTTACTTTTCAACACTTTGTCAATTTGTTTTAAAGTTGCCTTTGAATTTAAGTCTCACTTATATTGTTATTTTGACATTTGACAGGCGAGTCTAGATGTTTTTAACGCCCTTGTAGAAAGGGAAAAATATCTCAAAAAATTCCTTTTTAATGGTCTTACATTGGATTTCGAATTGGATTTCGAATGAATGGTGGTGGATTTTGCACAATTGCATCTTCATGGATGCTTAAACAGAAATAAACTCTGTGGTAATTTAAATCATGTATGATGTAAGAGTGCCTTCAATGGATTTGTATTATGAATGATAATGATATATCAAAATAATTAGGCCTCGTTAGCCGGGTTGGATTGGATTAAATTATTTGATGTGATTGGAAAGAAATATTATCTTGTTCTTGGTTGTTATTCTAATAAAAATTGTTCCTTAATTTTTAAAGGGTACTTATTTAGTCACTAAATTTTGCAAAATAACAAACATAAGTAAAATTCTTACTATTTGAGTTTCAAAAAAAAAAAAATTTCTTTACTATTTTTATTCCTTATTAAACTGTTAGTTTTAGTAGGTTAGACTTTTGAAAAGAAAAAAAAAATTATTATGACCCTTGAATGGGAAAAAAAAAATAGAGTAATGTTATACAATCTAAATGATTTGGCAAGTGAGTTGTTATTACAACACACAACATGATACAATATTATGCACAATATGATATGATGTGGTTAATTAAAAAAACAAATACATCATTTGAGTTGATAGGAAACACTTTGATCTATATTTTACTTAAATGAAATCTAATTCATTTATTTATTTATTATTATTATTTTTTTATAAAAAAGACTATACTATGGATGAGTTGGGTGAAATCTAATTCAACATGAGTTGTTGATTGAGAGGTGGCATTAGCTACTATGGCATCATACCTTGATCCCAAACCTCGAAAAACATATTGATTTATAACATAGTCTTCAATCTTCATTATTTGTAGATATTCATTCATTGACAGTTCCCATTTTTTGTTGTCTATAGTTCAGAGAAAAGATTCACATCTCTTGCTTCAACAATAGACATAAATATTTGCTCTATTTCAGTCAAAAATTGATAAAATTGGTAAGACCAAGTATTTGTGTTGAACTCCCTCTAGATAGTTATGTCAAAAGCAAACTTAAAAGTAATTGGTCTCAGATTAATAACAGTTTTGGTCGTTGCAGGATATTTTGGTGGGCATGGGTGTGTTTCGAAACAAAGGAAAAAAAACCCGCTTAATCATAGACTTCTAAAATTAGAAAAACTTGATTTTTCTATTAAAAGAAATTATTGCTTTTAAGTTTAATCGAAAAATAAGGACTAAATGATTTGGTTAAAGGAGAAGTTTCATGTGAAGAAACTTGATTGTACGTGGGGTTAACATTTGAGGGTTTTGAGAGTTTACCCTGATCAAGTGTATTGTATATATAGAGAAACTTATTTATTTATTTATTTATTTATTTGAAAGATAACATAAACATTACACAGGGGAAAGAACACAGGAAGAACTGGCATCCAGCTAGAAATGCTCCTTAAAGGAGGAGGAGGCCAAAGAAGCAAGATTATGAGCCAAGGTATTTCCCGATCTGGGAATAGCCAGGCACTTACAAACACCTACTTCTAAGAACAAGACCTTAATATCATCAACGATATAGCTGGCATCACCTAAAGGGGCTGTCGAGTTAAAGATAGCCGTTGCATTTGTGGCATAATGATAAGAAATTCACATAAAAATTAATCTTCATCCTCATCCAATATACACGTTGAAACATCTTATCAATAACTATATTACCAACAAAAAAAAAACTAACCATTAGTTGACTATAAATTCCACCACTTACCGATTTCTTAAAATTCAATGAAGAAACATATCTAATTTGATGATTGATTAGTGGTGAACATTAAAAAAAGGTCTCCAGAAAACATATCTAATTCAATGTCTGATTAATGGTGATTATTAAAATAATGTCTAAGCAAAAAGATGAGATTCAAGTGAGGGCATTTCTAGCATCCAATTGCATCCATGAAGATGGATTTGTGCGATATCCACCTATATTCAATCCCAATCTTCTTCTACCATCATGTTTGTACAATCCAGGTATCCCTGCCAAATATCAAAGTAATAATGACAATTTACAACCTAATTGCAAAAGATAGAAGTCAAAATGGAAATATTCTAATTTGATAGGTCAAAGAAGAATGAAATTAAAGAATGTTGAAAATTTTGAAATAACTTGATAAATAAAATTTTATGAATTACCAAATTTCATTTAGCTCGATCTAAATAACTAAAATGGTCAAATACTAAATATCCTATGCCAATGTTGCCCCCCAAAAAACTCATTAGGAGAAAAGAGTGAGGAAACATGAAAACCAAGTAACTGACAAGTCAATAATTTTAACTTTTAAAAAACTAAAAAAACTCATTAGGAGGAAAATGAAAGTGAAAAAAACAGGAAAGAAAATGTGTGTAAACCGAGACAAATAATTGACACATTGCTGATACACCACTCAAAAAGTGCATCGAAGATTTCTCCAATATAACAAGTGTTTTTTTCTTGAAAGGACAAAATGACAAGTGTTAATTGGCCATTTCTTCATTTTCCTTGGGATTTCAGATAAACTCATAAAACATTCTAATACAAATTATTGTCATAAAATGAACAATGACAATTACCTGTAGTGCACTAACAGCATAACACTTCTCCATAACTGTTTTTGACATGCACCGAGGCTGATTCAAATTCTCTAATATAAATTCCAGATGCTGCTTTAATACAAATTCTATATTCTGTCAACAAAATGAATAGATCTTACAATTTGCATCACTAATGCAAAAGTCAAAACTTATCACAAACACATGCACTAGAAAAATATGCAAAATAATATTTTGCATATTTCATATGCAAAATAATTGTCAATCAGTAGTTCTAACAGCTATACTTAATGACATGGGAAAAATTAAGCTTATTTACTAGTCACAAACATCTACTTGAAAAAGCTTCCAATAAGCCACACTATAAATGAATACACTCTTGGCCTTCATCAGAACTATTATGAATTGTAAAGATTGAACTTTACAAATCGTTTTTGTATAGGTTCATGCACATATACCTTTGATGTAATGCCACGATCCCAAAATGTATACTTTAAACCTTCAACTTTTCCTGTTTTGCACAGGTCGTCAATAAAAAACCGTATTCGTTCATCCTAACCAAATAAAAAGAAAATAACATAATCACGCCTGAGAGCAAATAGAAGATAATCTTGAAAAATCATGACATAAAGACTCACAAAGGGTACAGTATCAGGAAGTTCATAATTAGTGCCAACAACGAAACCCACTAGATTATGTTCAGGAATCTGCACAAAAAAAGGAAAAACAAAATGACACTACAGCACGAAAACGGCTCAAAAATTTTAACAGTAATACATTAGACATGTTCTAAGATATAAGATTACGTGTAGTGCCCACCGTTGGCAGGTGAAACAAAACACACTCACAGATTAGTTAAACTTACCAAAGATTGAAATATATCCGCTATCGAACTCATATTATTTTCCTGCCTATGCAGAGCTCTGCTATGTTGAAAAAAGTCACATCACAACATATTGAGAACACAACAACAAACATAATATAATAGGAGATGTTATACCTTAAAGGCACTGCAGTTAGGTTCTTCCAGTCTGACAAGGCCAACGACACATAATTATCACTAACATCCAAACCTAGCAACCGACCATGTTTCGAATCTTTCTTCATCAAAATATCCTTGAAAATTTCCTTGTAGAAATTCAAGGGCTTCAGGTACTTCATCTATAAGTGAATACATGAAGAAGCCTTCAATATTTATTCCAGTATTCTTTTGTTTAAAGACAAAATTTTTACAAATTTATTTCCAGAGAAAGCAGATAATGAACTTATAGTCTTATACTGCTTTGACAATAAAAAATTGAATTTATAAAACAAGGAAAACAGTTTCAAAGGATACCCAGAAAGAAAATTTTAAAGCCAGAGAGACACACACTAACCTGCGAAAAATTCAATATTTCCCACAGATATTTCCGGCCAATTCGATAATGTTGAATATAATTTTTTTCATATGTCATACACATTTATTTTATTCTCATAGATCATAACTCTTTATTCATATAATTATTATTGTGCCCAGACAATCTTCCACCTGAGAAACTGTGTCGCCGCGGAGAGGAGGGCCTCGTTGCAGCAAAGGGGAGGGTCTGGATCTGATTCGCGGCGAAGAGGAGTTCTCAGTCCGGTTCTGGTTTGCGGCGAAGAGGGATTCACGACCTGGGTCCGTTTGGTGCCAAGATAAGGAGTTTGGGTCTGGTTGGCAACAAGAGAACGGGTAATTAGGGTTTGATTATTTGGTATTCAATTTTGTGTTGATAATTAAAAGGGATATTATCATTTTCCCCACTGACTTTTACCCTATTAGAAAGGTGAGGATAAGGTTTGTCCATATTGGTCGGTTTTTGACCTAAAAATAAAACAAATGTATATTATCCCCCATCTGTTCCAACATTTTCACCCAAAAAAAGTTAGAAAATGGCCATGATACCCTCCAAGCTTTAGCTATTTATTAAATGAAAAATATATTAAAAAAGAAAACAAAAATAAAAAAGAATTTAAAAACAAAAAAAAGATGGATCTCTACCGTCCATCTCAATGATAAACGGTGGATTTTTTATATTTTTTTATTTAAATTTAAAAATAATATTATTATTATTTATTTATTTCTATTTAAATTTAATAATAATAATAATAATAATAAATTAAAAACGAATTTAAAAAAAAAAATTGTGGAACAACAATATTCAAACTCATCTTCATCATAGATTTTACAAAAAAAAAAAAAAAAAATCAAACACAGACTCTACAACAAACAAATTCAAACTCATCTTTTTCAAACATATACTTCAATCACAGATTCTACAAAATAAATAAATAAATAAATAAATAAAATTCAAATACATCTTCTTCATCATACACAATTACACAACAACAAAAATTCAAACGCCCAAATTTATCATTATCATCATCTTCCACCATCAAACCCTAACCTGTGTAGATGATGATCTCTGGAAGAGAACCATAAACTAAACCAAATCAAAACCCAAAAACATACCACCACACCCTAGAATCAAAAACCCCAAACCCTAAATCAAAAACCTCAAATCGGCGAGAGAAATGAGTACCTCACCAAGTACCGAAGCTGCAGCCCACATGTTCTTGAGTTATGATGTGAAATCGATCTCACATGACCTTTAGTGAGGGATAAACAGGGAAACACAACCGATAAAAGCAGGTGTGAGATTATGGCAGGCGATTGATTGACTCTGTGGTCTTGTAGATGTAAAGCTGAGAGGCGAAACCGCAAAATCCCTCAACTGGCAGATGCTTAACCAAGGTCCAAAAGAAGAGAAGAGTCCTTCTCTATGGTGTCTGATGATGCTAAAGATGAGGATGAGTGAAATATGGGTTTAATAAAATTGCAATGAATTGAGTAGAATTGGATACCTTCACATTGGAGGTTCCATTGTATATATATACTATCAAGTCATAATTACATCTCATGATTTGGGCGATTACATGAATTATAGCCACAATTATAGCCAATCAGCTAAAATAGAAAATGTACAACTAAATACAAGAAAGTCAACCAATCAGTATTAAAGTTACAAAGGAAAGAATCAAGGGAATAAATGGGAAAATAAATGAGACTAGTCAATGATCGATCAGTGCTAGAATCACGACTAGAATCATGATCCTTAACACTCCCCCTCAGGTTAGAATAGATGTTACTCATTCCTAACTTGTTAAGTAGATTTGAAAACTGTGGAGAACCCAATGATTTAGTGAAAACATCTGCCGGTTGCTTTGATGTGGATATATGAAAAGTCTTGACCATCCCAGTTTGAACTTTTTCTCTCACAAGATGACAATCAATTTCTATATGCTTCGTGCGCTCATGAAACACGGGATTAGACAAAATGTGAAGTGCAGCTTGGTTGTCACAAAACAATTTGGCCGGTTGTGAATGTTCAATCCCAAGGTCATGCAAGATGTACTAAAGCCAAGTGATCTCTCAACAGACCGACGCCATGGAGTGATATTCTGCTTCCGCACTAGAACTAGAAACAATGATTTGCTTCTTGGTTTTCCAAGAAATAATAGAGTGCCCAAGGAAAATGCAATATCCTGTAGTTGATCGTCGTGTGTTTTGGCATCTAGCCCAATCCGCATCACAGAATGCATTCAATTGTAATGAGCTAGTTGAAGAAAGGAAGATACCTTGTCCAGGTGTGTGCTTGATGTACAATAAAACTAGTTGTGGCGCCTCTAGGTGTTGGGCACGAGGCTTGTCTATGAACTGGTTAAGGATGTGTACCGTATAAACTAAGTCCGGGCGTGTAGTAGTCAAGTAAATTAGTCTCCCAACAAGTCTACGGTAGGAAGAAGGATCTTTGATGTAATCACCCTCTTCTTTACTACGTGACAAGTTCTATTCCATTGGTGAATTAGCTGGTTTAACTCCCAAGTACCCTGTGTTTTCCAATATTTCAAGAGCATACTTTCATTGTGAGAGGGAAATTCCTTTCTTGGAACGGGAAATTTCTATGCCTAGAAAATATTTCAAGTTGCCAAGGTCTTTAAGTTTGAATTGTTGCATGAGATGGGTTTTAATCTCCTTAATGTCTTGTAAATCATTTCCTGCTAAGATAATGTCATCCACATAAACAAGAAGAACAATGAAAGAATTACCATGGGTTCAGACGAACAATGAGTGATCTGATTTGGATTGGGAGAAATCTGCCTGTGTAAGTGCATTGGACAACTTGATAAACCATTATCGAGAAGCTTGTTTGAGCCTGTACAAGGATTTGTGGAGTTTGCATACTTATGTCTCCCCCTTTCGTTTGAAACTGAGAGGTAATGACATATAAACCTCTTCTTCAAGGTCACCATGGAGAAAGGTGTTGTTGACATCCAGTTGACGAAGATGCCAATTCTTAGAGGAAGCAACAGTAAGAAGTAGCCGGACAGTGACAAGTTTAGCAACCGGTGCGAAGGTTTCACGGTAGTCAAAACCTTCAACTTGACTGTAGCCTTTGGCAACCAAACGGGCATTGTAATGTTCAATGGTACTATCTAGATTGAATTTGATTTTATAGACCCACTTGCAACTGATAGGCTTCTTGTCCGAAGATAAGGACTAAAGATACCAGGTGCCATTGTCAAGGAGAGCACAGAGTTCTTGGTTCATGGCATGTCGCCACTTAGGGTCTTGGATGGCCTGAGCAAAGGAAGTGGGTTCTCTGACAGCTGAAATGGAAGTGGTGAAAGCATGATAGACAGGTGAAAGTCTATCATAAGTAAGGACATGAGATAGAGGATGAAAAATATCTTTGTTTTCGACCAACACCGAGTGCGACGAAGGGACATTTCGTGCAGGCAAGGATGCTTCTACATGATACTGTTGAAGATAGTTGGGTGCATGAGTGACGCGTCACAACCGAGGTTCAGTTGTAATTTCTACCTTTGTTGAGGGTCCAATTGATTGGTGAGGACCGGTAGGCTCTGTCTCAGATGTGTCTAGATTAGTGGGGTTGGTAGTGGTCGTTTGTGGTTCCATGGTTTGGGCGTATTTTGTTCTGGGTGACTTTGGTTGGTGGTTGGGGTGGGTTCAGATGTTTCCCATAAACCAATTGGAAAAAGTGTGGCAGTGGAGGTTAAAGTAATAGGTGTGGCAGCGGAAGAGTGAGAGAACACATGTTCATGAAAATGAACATCTCGGGAAATGAAAAATTTTCCGGTGGTTAAATCATATACTCGATAACCCTTGGTCCCATATGGGTAGCCTTGAAATAAGCAACGAAGGGATCGGGCATCGAATTTACTAGGACGATGATGGTGGGTGGAGGCAAAACATAAACAATCAAATACATGTAAATGTTTATAAGTAGGATTTTTTGAAAAAGTACCTTGTATGGTGTTTTGCCTTTGAGAGCCGAAGTTGGTGTGCGATTGATGAGATAAGTGGCAGTGAGTATGGCATCTCCCTAAAAGTGTTTAGGAAGATTAGCTTGGAAGAGCAAAGCATGGGCTATATTGAGAAGGTGTCGGTGTTTTCGTTCAACAACTCCATTTTATTGAGGAGT